>WIDE01000278.1:0-14792 GCA_015039315.1 Clavulina sp. PMI_390 | reverse complement strand
TAATCAAAGGCAAAGGCAGCTGCAGTACTGACACGGTTGGGCATCCCAAGGAGTACATAGAGCATCCGAACCGAGCGCCTGGATGTCAGAAAACAAAAGTCCATGATGTCAAGCTTGTTGCAGACCCTTGACTCGCTCATCTTCTCTTGCGCGCTAGGATTGCTGAGCACAACGCCGCTGACTGCAAACAGCCTCGGCATTATAAGAAAGTTGGCATGGCATCCGTGATGATAGCACGATAACTGAGGGAAGTGAGAGGTGGCAGTTTGAGACACGGAGGCCCAAACACCGCGAGCAACAGGACCCGTCACGTCACACATGCGGGCCTAAGAGGGGCAACACGGACCGTGCAAGCGAGCCAATCAGCTTCTGGTTGTTCTTCCTGCTCTTGTATAGTCTAATATGATGTTGAGCATACAAGGAAACAAGGCTTTAGTTCAGCTTGGCTAATGAAGCATGTGCAAGTGCATTTCACCTCTACTACCAAGGAATTTATGTACATCAATAAGACTCATTAAAGTCTCTGTACCAGCGTAGAGAACTGTCTCTGGTGATCACATAGCACTCGCCTCTTTGGAGTTCCTTTGAGGCATCAAACTCAAGTTGAGGATTGAAACTCAAACCATGGGCTTCTAGCTTCCTCTGTTGATCATGGATCATGGGATGCACTCTATGCAGTCAGCCTCTATGATCAGGTTCTCTGGCCCTGGGGAGGCCAGAACAGTTTGGCTCCAGTTCATGAAAGGATATTGGACCTCAACAGGTGCTATGTAGCAAGCCTAGCCTATTCATATGGCACTACAAAGGTTCTGGCCCAGCTACAGACTTCCATCAGGGAGGGGCATAGACTGAGATGAAGCAAACCTGCACATAACTCAGCAACTGCAAAATAGGTCCCATGCAGTCACCATTTGTGATTTTTATTTGTTTCTTCCCAGGTGCTTTCAGCTTCTTGTTGAATCAAATTGAAGGCTTCACTCCTATATGCACTAACGTTTGGAAATGAAAATTCCAGAACTCAAAAAACACTTCTCTGGGGTCTACCTTACCAAAGGTTCTGCCCTGGCTCTCCCCAGAATACTGCATTCAGGTCACAGCTAGAGCTGAGCTTTCAAGTTATCCCTGATCTGTATCCTCAAGAATATCAAGAACATGGAGGGTCTTTGCAAGAATAGCTCAATCAGACTCTAGAAGTGGAATCCAACCTGAACAAAGTTCAAGCTGGATCAGCCTCTATATGAACATGAACTGCTATTCATTCAACTCAGCTACCAACTCCTTCAACCCTGGATAACTCCTTAAAACTACAGCATCCAAGCTGTGTGATCGCTGCACTGCACCAAACACCTCTTCCCATCATTTCATCTTGTCATCTTGCTGGGCCCCCAATTGTGTCATCATGTTTCATCCCTCTACACTGCCCCAACTGTGCTTCCCTGACTGCTCCTACCCCTTTCTTGAAGCTACACATGCATCTTGTCATAACCCCTAAGAACTAGTTAGATATATATTTACCAGACCCCATTACTGGTGGTAATGAATCATATCTGAGTTTTCCCCCTTCTCCATGTTGCTTGGCTCTCCTTAGAAGACCAGGCCCCTTGTCCCCAGAACCTAAGAACCAATCAGCACTATCAACACCTGCACCACCAGATTGCATCTCCTTCAGAGCCTCTCAGCATCTTGGACCTTCCATCCATAGCACACACAGCCATCTCCTGTACCTCTCACAGTAGATTTGCCCAAAGTACCTGACCACCGGCTCTGGAAGTGACTGTGGTAGCATGACATTTGACAGCTATGTGACACCTGTGGAAGCAATTGGCTTTCTGCTACTAGTCAGATCTGTCCCAATCATCCAATTGACTCGAATTGAGATTCCACCCTTTTCTCCAATCAAGATTAGCAACTTTCTTGCAACTCTCTCTACTAACACCCTCTTTTTCCTTAATTGCAGATTAGGATTTTCCACTCATTCACATGGACCTAGTCAGGAGTGAGCCACAGCTAGCCACTGGTCTCAACCTCTGCTAGCAGCCTGATTCCCCCCTACATTTCCCTATATCCTCAAGGTCAGAATGCAAATGAATAACAATGAATTGAGCTGACTCCAAAAGCAAAGCTAACTAAGGTACACAGAAAACTATGAACCATGTCACCAATAGGAGAAGGAAACTGGAAACAAATAAAGGAAGGAAAACAGACGGAATGCAGGACTAATGTCAAAGAAAGTAATCAATCAAAGGAGGAATTGTTCATAAGAGGAGGGAGTTGGATTCGAGCCATCTGCTCCCATATACGGCAGGCGAGGTGGATGGAAGCAGTATGGAGTGTTTGAGCGAGCTTCCCATAAATTTTTGGGGCGGATGGCCTGGGGAGTACATCATGTAGCAAGGGATGTGTCCCACGTAGTAGCGTGTCTGTCCCATCACCCAAATGTCATCATTGTTGGAGAATAAGTGTGAGATGAGGGAGGACATCTTGGCTCTGTGGGGCTCTGGTAGGTCCTTGACAAGCTTGGCGAGCTGCTGTTGGAGCCAAGAACTTGCTTCAAGACAGAGGGAATTTGAGTGGGGACAGTGAACAAATATATGGTGCATGGTTTCTCATGAAGCGCCGCAGCCAAAGTGACAAGCTAGTAAAGATGTCATTCCACAGCATGCAAAGAGCCATTTATTATCAGGGGCAAATATCTTCAGATAATGGTAGTAATAGTTCAGTTCAACTGATCATATGTTGGGTCAGAAAAAGAGTTGCCATATTCTGAATAAGCAAATTCATATGTCACCTTGATAAATAAGTTGGAATGCTCTATATGTACAACAGTTTATCAGACCTGAAATATTCTTGAATGTTTTGTATTATATATATGTTAAGTTTTAGATTTTACAGCCAGACAGATTTGGAATATCTTGCAAATCAGTCTGCAGGGAAGATGAGTGCTTTATCTGGAATCAGTCTTGCATATTCCCCCATGGAATATGGGGTAAATATGGGCATCCTCCAAGAGGCTGCAGCTGATGTGCAACAACCTCTCTGAACCTATCTAGCCTATGTAAGGAGACACATATATAGAATACATATACCAGGCAGATATATCTGGGAGGAATTCTGAATAAGGCACACATACCTCATCCAGCCTGATTTGCAAGATATTCCAAATTTGTCTGGCTGTAAAATCCGGAACTTAACATATACATAATACAAAACATTCAAAAATATTTCAGGTCTGATAAACTGTTGTACATATAGAGCATTCCAACTTATTTATCAAGGTGACATATGAATTTGCTTATTCAGAATATGGCAACTCTTTTTCTGACCCAACATATGATCAGTTGAACTGAACTATTACTACCATTATCTGAAGATATTTGCCCCTGATAAATGGCTCTTTGCATGCTGTGTTCTCTGCATAAACAGGGTGTCAGCCATTGGCAGCTGGCCGGAGCAACTCTGGAGTTGGACAGTCAAGGAATAGGTGGATGGGGAGAGATGGTATGGGTAGTATGGAGGCAGGTGGGAATCATATAGGTCATAGAGTTTGCATGTAGTTGCGCATGTGTCAGATTGTGCCGTGATGAGTGCCAAGCTGTTATCAATGGCCTCCACAATGTTACTGTCTATCCAGCTGTTGGTTGATGACCAGAGTGCATACTTGTCCATAAAGAAAGTTGGCTTGGGTGCATGAGGGGCTTGGCTGGAGCAAGCTGCCTGAAATGCAGCAGAGTCCGCAATGCGGTTGAGTGAAGCATGTGGGGATGAGGAAGTGCAAACTGATGGCTGACCCTCCATGTAAACAGAAGTAAACATATATTTGAGTCCTATGCCAGATGTGGTCTAGTGTCTGATGACATGCATTTGGCACTACGCATATTGGAATAAACAAAAGTAAACAACTAAACACACCATTAAATAGAGAAAATCTAGTTTCAGGATCTGCAAACCATTTTCCAATAGCTATAGAATTGACAGAGATAAAAGCAAAATACTTCAGCTAAGGGGAATCAGACCTCCCTCTGGGAATCAATACTTTGCTCTGGGGATCAATACCCATCTCCCACACCATGATAAAAATGATGTACAAAGGGTTATATTGTGAAAAATATGTACTCTAATCTACATTATTATAAGACAAAAATCATTTTCAAATTCTATTCTGAATGTGTGCTAAATGTACAAGGTTTTTGCATCATAAAAGTACATCTGGAATGGGGAACCAAATGGACTAGCCTAGTACATTTGCTACTCATTCAGATTTTCTGTACACTTATTTCAATTTTCCTAGAATTTTGGGTAAAAGGTTTGATTCCCCAAGCATACAGTGTTTTCTCCCTGAGGTAGGTATTGATTCCCTGAGTAAGGGTATTGTTTCCCTGAGCATATGGGGGTATCTCCCCTCAGTATGCATGGTTTCCCTGGCAGTGCTATTGTGCTCCTAGGATAGGTTATTTCATCCACAATTGATGATTGATTGCTTACTTGGAACGCTACTTCTTGTGTCAATTATGCTTTCATTTTGCAAGAGACAAGCTGGAAACCATATTGTCAGATCTCCTTGCTGCTCAAGGTTGTCACCAAGGCACACTTTGTGACAGGGTCCTTGTGCTGTTGTGCATGACATATCACAGCCTGGAAAGATTGATATCCTGGGCAAAATACCATCAAGAAACCCTTAATTGATACTAATTATCTCAAGGGCATTTGACCCTTGGATACAGTAATGTATAGTCAGAGTTTTTTTGAAGAGTTTCTTTTTCAAGGATACAGATGTGTGTAATGGCTGGGATACCATGAACAGGAATTCAGTTTTACAGTATCCTAGTCATTAAACACATCTGTATCCTTGAAAAAAAAACTCTCCAAAAATACTCTGACTATACATTACTGTATCCAAGGGTCAAATACCCTTGAGATAATTAGTATCAATTAAGGGTTTCTTGATGGTATTTTTGCCTAGGATAGCAATCTTTCCAGGCTGTGTTACATTGGTGGAGTAACCGCGAATCCCTAGTGAACGTATTCGCTCTCGCCATGTTGAGCTTGCCTTGTGGCAATGAGCAGTCAGAAGGTATGCCCGCTCCTCCTGGTGGATTCTCAATTGAGCCTTCTGGGTCCCAGTGGACCCAACACCGGTCCCGTAACGAGTCTTTCAGCGAGTCAGAGCTTAAGCCCGCTCGCAGCCCTAACATTGAACTGGGCATGAGTACTCGAACACGAGGTTCATATGTGTTTGAGGAGTCCACTAATAAAGGTTCCGTGGAGTCCGTTCAAGAGGAGGCTCCTCTTCCGGAAGGCCCTACTCAATTCGTCTATCCTAAGGATGACACTAAAGGGCAATACTATACTACTGACGAAGGGGTGGTGGTCCGGCTAACTCCTCGTAATAAGGATGCCGAGGGCGCCACCTCTATTGTGTATCTCCCTCCCAAATCTCGTATAGGTGCGGACATTCTCGAGGTATTCGACCCGCTCCACCAACCCATGGAGAATTATCCGCGTGAGCTACAACAACAGGAGGACGCGCCAAGCTACCTCAACTTCCTCACTTCCTGGCTCCAATCATCTCCAGGTCACGCTGTTCCTTCGCACCAGGAATCCGTCAATCCCAACAATTACATATACAAGACGGTGAATGGACAACAGACGCGCTGGCATCTCAATGAAACCACGCTTGCCATTTTGCTCGAAGCTATTCCGCTTCTCGAGCGGTGCATCCTCGAGGCGCAAGAAGTCGTTTCGTTGGCAGATCCGGAATTGACTGCTACGCCATTCCATATTGACGAAGGTAATTTGATTCGACAGCATTTAACTAATCAAAACACTTGTTATCTAGTCAAAGCTGCCGACATTAAGCTTTGAGCACGTATCAACAAAGCTCTTGACCATGTACAGGCCCACATCAAGCTCCACCTAGGCCTGTTCGATGAGAGCGTGGGAGTGGCTCCGCCCACTCCTACTGCTAGCGTGATTTCAATTGAGCATCCCCCTGAGAATGTTGAGGAATGGCTAACTCGACGTGATCTCAGAGGATATCGTGGACATGCTCTCACTGCTGAGCTTTGTAAAAGCGAAGCAGCTTTCTTAGCTACTAATCGCGTAAAAGCAGTGGTACCGTCTGACCGATACCCCTACTATCAGGACGATTCTATTCGTCTGGCTCAAGCTAAGGATGTTGCTCGCGATGAGTATTTGTTTTGGCGAGTATATTCCCCTCGTTGAGATCAGCTGGCTCTGCCTGTTGGCGCGGAGCCTCCAACTACGGTTCGACACGCTCGAACGCTTGTCAACCTGCCTTACGACTCTCCTGATCGTCCACGAGTGACGGGCAACCTAAGGACTGGCTTTAGCCTTGCTCCCGACACCAATCCAGTGGGAACTTACAGTATCTTTGCAGACGGACTTCGTCAAGGGTCAACGACTTTACAACCCGCCGCTCATACTGCTGACGAAACTAACAGTTTCGCTATAGGAGACGATACTTTTGCCAATCTTAGGAGTCGCGTTACTACGGATGACGGCGATCGCACTATGCGGCCCACTATCTCGTCAACGAATAATGCCACACTCCCACCAATTCAATCTCCACCTCTCATCACCGCTACGGCGGCTAGAACACCTGCGATTACTCATTGAGTTACTTTTGATGATAGGTCTGTGCTCGATGCTCTGAAGGAAGACCCTTTGGTGGTTCCTACTTTCCTACAACCTCGTTCGTATGCAAGAGCGACCCCCGCTCAAGATCCTCTCCACCCGCTCGGACATCTAACTAAGCCTGACCCCTTAAGGGCGCCAGCATTAGGCGTTGCCTTCGGATGGGCGAACGGCGGTCAGAACCAAATTGCGCCAGTTCGAGACATATCCAAAGACGTTCGTGCTCCGGGCACAACTAACAAAGGTGAGCCTCCGTTTTGGAATGGGTTCCCTGGAAACGGAGGATATGGTGGAAGTGGAGAAGGTGGCGGCGGTGGAGGTGGCAGAGGTAGCGGAGGCGATGGAGGCGGTGGAAGCGGTGGAGGCGGTGGAGGAGGTGGAGGGGGACCAGCTGCAGGTCCTACCAACTCTGGAGGGGTTGGACCTGCGGGGTTTCGAGGCCCTGCGGGTCCTGTAGGCCCGCCTAGCCCTCCGGGACCTCCAGGCGGCGGAAATCCTGGTGACCCTCCGGGGGGGCCAGGAGGCGTAGGAAATGGAGGTTTCGACGCAAACGGCATTCGAAACAGCGACCTCATTTACCTACTCAACAATCGCTTTAAACTGGACAACATTCCCAGCTACGACGGCGACTACGACAAGGCGATCAATTGGTTCAGTCAAATGGAAGAGATCGCCCAACTCAGCCCCTACGTTCGTCTTCAACTAGGTCTAACAGCACCTCAACGTTTTGAAGGAGCGCTTTGAGATTTCTATCTTTCAGTATCAACTAATCGACGCTCAGAAATCACTCAGAGCTGGAACTCTCTAGGTGCTTGGGTTCGCAAGAATTATCTCGGCCATGCTTGGCGAGATTACCTTCATGTGAAGCTGACGGGGATGCGATTCCGAGACGCTGGACACTCTTCAGAACGTCCTGTGGAATTCTTGACACGACGACTTTGACTCACTCGTCTTATCACTACAATTCCTGTCAACTCAGTTGCTGAGGTTCGATTTGTGATGCAGCACACGCCTCAGGACTGGGAGATTAAGCTTCAGTGGCTATCGTTACTGTCGACCGAACAACTTCTAGAACGTGCCCAGCAGTGGGATAACCAACTGAATTGTGATGCTAATAATCGCGAGCGACGCAACGCTATGCCTAATTGAACTACTAATGGATGACGAGTCTACACCGCCCAAGCGGAGGCTGACGAGGACGATGAAGTTGAAGAACTTGCGTCGGTGATGAAGGCGTCGACGGTACCCGGAAGTAGTAGTTGAACGTCTAGCCAGCGGCGCGACGATCGGACGAGATCGTATGCTTACCCTCCGGCTGATCATGTGGTGTCGACTAAGAAACCCCCAGGTGAGTGTTACATCTGTGGAAGTGAAATGCACTTCCAACGCGAGTGCCCGCATTACGCGGTATACTCGCGTCGAGCTAAACGCGGGCAGGTGAACGAAAAGTAGGCGTTCAGCCTATCGGCTGAATACGAGGCGGCTGAGGCCGCTTATCTCGATGAGCGCGCCAATGATGACACGCGCTCTGGTCGCTCAGGTTTTTAGATGGGGACGCGAGGAATGCTACGGCTTTGCGTCCCCCTATGCCCGTACCACCGCAGCCACCGCCTATAGAAAAATTCCCGCACCTACTGCACGAACTCCAACGTCGGGAGTCGCTGCCAATACACTCTGACGAAGACGATGAGCCCAAAGCAGGGCTCGAGATGACTACTAACAATCTTTTTGACTCTACTGAGGATTACGTGAAGTTCTCAGCGCTATCAACAATCCGCCCACCTGAGCGGATAGACTCGTACGACCTAGCTCGTGAGTCGAACTGGGAGTTCTTTGAGTATGAGGGAAACCTTGAGAACTTAGAAACTCCTGGCGAGCTGAACATCGAAGAGGAGTCGGGCAATAGTGACGACAATGACCCTCCTCCTCTTGGGGGGTACATTCATCGCGAAGTTCACTCGGTTGCACAACCAACCGCCGACTCTGATCCAGCTCGACTGTCAGATTCAACTCCGACATTATTGGATTCAACTCCAACGCCCGAATCGACAATAAAACTATCTAAGCGTCTCACTAAACCTGCTGGCCAGGGGAGCAAAGGCATCTCGGCCTTGAGAGTGGTGGGACGCCTGGGCTCTTTAACGGCTCCAGAAACACAACTTTGATTGGATTCGTGTGCTGAGGTAACCCTCGCATCACACAAGTTATATCTCGCCCTTCCTCATTGACCAGCCCTTAAGAAAGGGATGAAGCTCAAACTATGGGCTCTTACTAACCAAGTTCGCATACTAGGTTACATCAATCTCTCAATATTCATACGAACGTCTGACGGACGAACGCTCGAATTCGTGGAGGAAGTGTACATTGTTCCGGGGATGAACGTTCCTATATTGCTCAGCGAAGACTTCCAGGACAACTACGACTTGTCAATCATTTGATCGGGGGGTAATGTTTCGGTCTCACTCAACGCTAACGGAAAAGATCTCTTCATACCTGCATCGAACACTAACTCCGCTAATCTAGGCTTTCGAGTCATGCGAGTGGGGTCTGATGAGGAGAAATCTTATGCTCGCGATCACCCATCTTCTAAGCACTCCTCATCTAGATCGGCCAAGCCTCGTTACGTTCGCGCCGCGCGCAACGTTACGATCCCCTCTGATCATTCATGTCGCGTTCCGCTGAGAGGTGACTTTACGGGAAAACGACAGTGGATGGTTGAGCGTTTGACGCTCCCTGCTGTTGACGGATCTTTCTACGGGGCAGCCATGTCAATGCTCAATGCTGAGTCTCCATTTATCCATGTTTCTAACTTTTCGACAGGTACACGAGTCATTAATAAAGGCGAAGTTGTGGGGATACTGGTCGAGCCCGAAAACTATCTCGATCTACTATCTAGCAAGCATTCGTCCAAGGCTCAAGCGCATGCTGAGGTACTCGCAGCGGTAGTGCAGAAGTTAGCGCGAGGGTCGTTGGCCGAACAGGAGGAGCTACTGAAGCCCTTGGGTTCGCCGATAGTGCCCACTAATAGCGCGGACGACGTGGACGACTACGGCGGTCCTAAAACTGCGGAGCCAGTTGACACTACCATCTGGCCGTCGGAAAAGTTGGAGGAGATCATTGACATAGCCAACGACGCTCCTACGGAAATTTGACAGAAGGCTTTCGACCTTATTCGTAAGCACATCACAGCATTTGGGTTCGATGGGCGACTAGGAAACCCTTCGGCGACTGCACCCGTGCGGACTAAGGATGGTGCAGTTCCTGTTTCGGGACCCATGTACCCTGCCCCTCCAGCTAAACGGCAAGTGATCGACGAAACTATGGACAAGTGGATTGAACAAGGCGTGATCGAACCGTTGGCGAGTCCTTGGGGAGCTCCGGTGATCATCGTATATAGGAACGGAAAACCTCGGTTCTGTGTGGATTATCGGAAGTTGAATGCGCTCACTATCCCGGATGAGTTTCCTTTACCTCGTCAAACTGAAATTTTCCAGGCTCTTTCAGGTGCTCAAGTGCTCTCATCTCTCGACGCGCTGAGCGGATTTACTCAGATTGGTAATAACGAAGACGATCGGGAGAAGACCGCTTTTCGCACACATCGCGGCCTCTGGCAGTTCCGTCGAATGCCATTTGGACTTCGAAACGGGCCTTCAATCTTCCAGCGAGTGATGCAAAACATACTAGTGCCTTATCTCTGGATCTTTGCTCTGGTCTACATCGATGATATAGTTGTCTGGTCCAAGACTTACGAAGAGCATTTGAGTCACTTAGATAAAGTTCTGACGGCCATCAAGGAAGCGGGCGTGACGCTTTCACCCCCCAAGTGCCACTTCCTCTATTCGTCCATCTTACTTCTAGGACAAAAGGTATCACATCTGGGTCTTTCAACTCACAAGGAAAAGATTGAGGCCATATTGAGTCTAATACGGCCTCGCGATGGCCACGACTTGCGTGTTTTCCTTGGAATGACAGTATATTTCTCGCATTTTGTTCCTTACTATGCTGACATTGCATCACCCCTTCATCGTCTCCTTTCCAAAAAGGAGAAGTGGACCTGGTCGTCGAAACACGAACAAGCTTTTGAGGCTCTCAAGGTGGCTCTGACGTCCGCACCGGTGCTAGCTCACCCGATTGCAGACAAGCCTTATCGGTTGTACTCTGATGCGTTGGACGTCGCCATTGGAGCAGCTCTGCAGCAAGTACAGCCTATAGCCGTCCGCGATTTAGCAGGCACCAAGGCTTGGGAATTGCTGCGTTGAGCGTACGATGCTGGAGAAATGCCGCCGTCCCTGGTGACTAAGGTGTCGAAGCGGATCGAGGACGTGCAGACGGTGCAAGGCTGGGGTGAGTCATTCGAAAGCTCTATTGTCCTCGTTGAGCGCGTGGTGAGCTACTGGAGCCGCACGTTAAAACCGGCGGAGAGGAATTATTCCACAACGGAACGGGAAGCATTGGGTGTGAAAGAAGCCCTGGTAAAGTTCCTTCCTATTATCGAAGGTGTTCCACTAATCGTTGTGACGGACCACGCGGCTCTACAATGGGCTCGCACATTCGAGAACGCAAATAAGAGACTGGCGGCGTGGGGGGCTATATATGCCTCTTATCCAGGAATGGAGATCGTGCATCGAGCTGGTCGGACTCACTCAAACGTCGACGCTCTTTCTCGATTACTCCGCCAGCCTCCACACGTCTCTCCTCGCGATCCTGAGACCCCGCCTTTATCTGGCACCTTTCCTACTACCATCCCCCATCACTCGTGGAGCTCGCTGACTGAGCGCGTCCCAGCGGAGCGAGCAATTTTCATTTCCACTCGATCGCAATCCCAATCTAAGCCAGCTCACGCTAACAACGCTCCCGCTCCTCGCACCCAATTGCCTTCTCGTTTGTCGTCTCGCTCATCGTCCCCCACACCTGCTGAACCTCGACGACCTCGACTAAACCCTCCCCCTCATGATCTCGCGCCGGGTCATCTCCATGTGATGGTCTCAGAGAATCGACTTAAGCGTTTTGTAGAGGGGTATAAGTCCGATCCTCGACTGAAAGACGTCTGGGCAACGGCTCCTTCGTCGACGTCAAACTTACGAGCAGATCGTCGATACTATCGCGACGAGCGAGGGCTCCTCTTCTTTCGCGATGCGGACTGGGTGTCTCGTCTATGCGTCCCCAAGTCCGAAATCCACAAGCTACTCACTGAGGTTCATGAGTCTCCTCGTGAAGCAGCGCATGCCGGCCCTGTGCGACTCTACCTTCGACTGGCTGCGCGATTCTTCTGGCCGACTATGCTGAAAGAAGTCACTGAGTTCTGTCGAACTTGCGACGTCTGTCAAAAGATCAAACCTGATCGTCGAGCTAAGTCGGGCGAGTTACATCCTCTCCCTATCCCTCTCCTTCCTTTCGATATTGTCACCCTTGATCTGATTACGGGACTTCCGGAGTCTGAGGGCTTCGATGCCGTTCTGATGATAGTGGACAAGCTCACTAAGACGGTGACTTATGTTCCTACTCGATCAAAGCTAGATCAGCGAGGCTTTGCTAAGCTCTTTATTGAGAACGTTGCCTTAAAGTACGGAGTACCGTGCGGTATGGTGTCCGACCGCGATCCTCGATGGGCTCACACTTTCTTTGAGTCTGTGGCTCGTGAATTGGGACTAGAACTTATGCTCTCAACTTCTCATCACCCTCAGTCTGATGGGCAATCAGAACGAGCCAATCAACATCTCGAAATCTCACTCCGCGCTTTTGTTGCCGGCAATCGAGCTTCTTGGGCCCGATACCTGGCCGACCTCGAGTTTGCGTACAACAGTACTCCCATGCCCTCAATGGGCTACTCCCCTTTCTTCCTTCTCCATGGATATCATCCACGATCGCCCTCTTCATTCGTCGATCCCTCTGGACGGGGAATCGAGCGATTGGTACATAACGCATCCGCACACGACTTTGTGCGCGAGATGACGGCGATCCGACAGAGCGCTCGCGACGCGCTAGCTATTGCTCAATCGAAGCAGGCAACATACTATAACCAAGGACGCCGGCTGGATGAGTTTGAGGAGGGCGATGAAGTTTTGGTGAACCCTCATTCGCTTGAGCTTGTGGACGTGAAGGGTACGGGTCGTAAGCTTGTGCAGCGACGCATGGGCCCTTTCACCATCTCGGAAAAGATAAACGATGGAGTTTATCGCTTGGAACTCCCACCTGAGTATCGCACGCACCCGGTGATCAACATCGAGCATCTGACTCGATATTGACGTCGTGATCCGGCTCTGGGGGGCTCGGTATTGCCGGAGATGCGGCCCTCACGCGGAGAAGAGGAATATGAGGTGGAGAAGATAGTAGGACATCGGAAATGGGGCAAGAATGGCATGAGGTATAGGGTTCGCTGGAAAGGGTATGACGCGAGCGAAGATACTTGGGAGCCAGAGTCGCATCTGAGGAATGCTTTTGCTTGATTGCGGGAGTACAAGCGTCGGGTGCTGAAGACACCTATGGCTGATAGTAGTTAAGTTTCTTGTTTCTTTTGAATCTCCGCGGCTCTCCGCTTCACGGCCTTGACATGGGCTGCACCACCATGCTCTTTTCCCCTCGCTTCCTCTCCCCTCCTCTCGCGCTTGATCCCCGGCTAAGTGTCTCATGTCGCAGGCCCGTCTCCTATCCTAACAAACGACTGCCGGAGCTGGTCACTCTGTGCAGTCGTGAGCCTATCGTCACTCCCTCCCTTAGTCCGATGCGGAGGCGGCCGTATTTGCGACTACGAGGCTGGGGGGCTCTGTAAGGATAGGTAGAAGGTAGCCTCGTGACATCGCTCACTTGGCCAATTTACTATTTCTTTATCATTCATTCTATTCGACGAGTAGCGCCGTCGCCTTTAACTATATAGATAGATACAATCCTTGTGTGGCGTCGAGCCTACTGTATATACAAAGTGACTTGACGTGACAAGCTTCCCCTTGTCGTATATTTTACTAGTTTTTGTCTCTCAGTCGTCATGCTCGCCGACCGCGCGCACTACAACATACGCAACCACCTATCTGCTGCCTGCAGCTCAGTGCCGAAGCACTCCGAGCTCTAGGCGATCTTATCTCAAATCGACGATCGACGTCAAAGCACGTGGCAAATCACTCCCGGCAGTTCTCGATTATCATCCGCCTTCTCGATCGTATTTCACTTAGGGAACTATTCTAAGAACACGTCTTACACCTAGAGGCTCTTTTCATATCCAATCAGACACCTTTTTCCTTCATTTTCATCTTGGGTGACACAACTCCGGTTGCTCAAGAACCTTCTCCTGTTACACTTGGAGTGTGTATATTTGTTCTCAGGAGATTACGTGTAGGTTCCCAGAGGGATGTGTTGATTCCCAGAGGGATGTGTTGATTCCCAGAGACATGTGTTGATTCCCAGACACAGCGCGCATTGGCGCCTGTTCGGCCCAAGAACATTGGAAGAGCATGGGCTGAAATGTATGAATGCCATCACTGTTTCCCAGCGCTGATCATTCCAGACCATCATTTCAAATGGTTTCTTGAATGTACAAAAGGGACATTTCAGAATGTTCCTCTTTGAGAACATCCTGAGAACATGCCATGAACATGCTGATTCTCATCATGTTCCGCCAATGTTCTTCAAATGTTCTCACCCAGGAACATCCTGACTGGCATATTGCAAAAACTTGAAAAAACATCCAGAGTGTTCCTTCCCAATGATCCTCGCCTGACCATGATAGAAATATTCAGACATTTCACATTATGTTCTTCTAATGTTCTCATGTAGAAAAGCCGCCGATGCGCGCCATGAGAGCTATGTGTTGATTCCCAGAGGCAGGTGTTGATTCCCAGAGCCATGTGTTGTTTCCCACAGAGATGCATTATTTCAGGCTTTTTGCAATCCATGGCACTTGTTGCTGTTGGTATCAGCCTATAGGGGATATATATGCATTGTTTGTTGTTGTTTGTGGTGGATAGCCTCTGTGCACATTGAAACTGCCTGAAAGTAGTCAAGGCCAACTGGCAGATAGAGCCACCCTTATATCCAATTATTTATATATGCTTGTCATGTGTTGTGGGACTTTTGCTAACATTCAAGTAGACCACTATTTCAATGTCACATCATATTCTCTCAGATCATGACTCATATGTATCCTA
>WIDE01000277.1:2394-14872 GCA_015039315.1 Clavulina sp. PMI_390 | reverse complement strand
ATAATATAGATTGAAATAATGAGCAGGTCATTGGTCGAGGTCGAGGCAATTCTTGGCAAGAAACAGCTTGAAGAGCGACGGAGACGGCGGTATTGCAAGATAGAAGCGTCCAGGTGGCAGTGCCAGGGTCTGGCGATCTAACATTGACGGTCGCTCCACATGTTTCAGCATAAGCGAGTGGAGTGTTCATTGTTCATTGGTGGGGTTCCAGCTCGAACTGGCGACGTTCGGGGCTTCATCGCACGCATTAGGAAATATTTTGCCCCGATTCTAGGTAATATAACCTGATAGCCCCCGCCCTAGGCGCCTTTTCGGCAGCCCGACGCGGTTAAACCGATTCTCTCTCTCTCCCTATGATACCTAGGCATCATGTACCCTCACGCAGATGTGCATCATTAATCAATATCCACTTCAATACCATCGTCTGCATCATACATATCAATGAATTTCATAATGTGAACCTGATTGCGTTATCCTTCTTTGGAGTTGGCACATTCCGCACTTGATCCCCGCTCTTCATCTTTGGCCCTACCCCAGAGCCTTCTCGCATAAATATTCAACAAATCGCAAAATATATGATATATGAGGTGAATTACCATCGCAATCATCATGATCTCCGGCTTGGTATGCCTTAGAGATGGGTTTGAAGCCCAAGTCTTTCAATCAAGCTGAACACCTTGAGTCATCGTTCAATAACACACCGTATCATACAGCCAAATTCCTGGCAGACAGATGTAATTTCTAAGCGAGTTACGTGTTACGGTTTTGTCCGTTTTCCGCCATAGCTTTGCTTTTCTTGGCGATGGACTTAGGCTATGAAGTGCGTCATGGTCACGCAACATGCCATTTCCATCATCAATTGTGATTTATCAAAGGAGAATTTTCCGAATTATATAAATTAAGAACTCTCGCGATATAGATCTAATCACAGTGCCCATACCTCCAATGAATTTGCTGCACCGCGCCACCCTTGACGCTATATCTTCTCAGCCGTCAGCGTGATCTTGGACGTCCTCTACTGTTTCCTTTCATATTCATCCCACCGCATGAGCCTTTCCCAAAAAACCATCCCAAATGAATGAAGATCCGGAGTTAATGTGGCAAATTATGTCTGGACACTGAACATAGCTTCTGCTGGCTTAGTGATGCTAAGGTCAGGTTCAGAACCGATGAACCGGACTGAACCGAACCTATAATGCTGAACCTGAACCGAACCTATAATCGGTTCAGGAGCGGGTTCTGTTTCGGTGGGAGCTGTGAGCGAACCTTTGTGAACCGCTTTGAACAGGGGTGAACCGGTTCGAACCTCATTATGAGTTTCACTTACTTGGAACGCTATTTTCCCCTTCAGCTGCGGTTCCAACTTGAAAGACTCATACCGCAAATCACTCTCTTTGACTATCTTTGATCTCAGTTATTTCAAACTCGCTGCTAGGGTGCACTCTGTGACAGGGTCGTTGTAAGGGATCGAACATGTGCGGATCGGGAATATTCCACAATGTTCCCGATCCTTCTACTCTTTTCCTGCACTCTCTCATAGGTTCCATTCTTTTCGAGTCTATTCCTTTCTTTCCTTTCTTTTCCTTCGCTACAACCTAGTTTTATATTGAGTAGAATAGTATATAAGGCAGAGCTGCCTGACCTTCGGTCGGCAGTCATTCTTTCACCCCCTGTATTTACTTTGTACTTAAGCTAGTGTCCAATCGATAGGACTTCGTAGCGTTCATTAGTAAGTCTGACAGGCGAAAGGCCAATCATCTAGGGTGATTCTCAACATCTGTATCTCATCGTCTCTACTCAATATCCCATTCTGTCAGGTCCCATACCACGGGCCTTACAGTCGTCATGCTGTCATAGATTGCATGTCATTCCCTCCGTCTCACCTTGCCTGAAATAGTCACAAAGAGAAGAACTAGCAAGAAGCGAAAGAGAAAATGGAGTGTTATCCATGCTTCGTATGCCTACAATACCTTAAAAGAATAACTACACACAGTAAAATTGGCCTAGAATGTGTATATATCTCCCGAACCGGTTCAAACCTCGTACCAGACCGAACCGAACCTGAACCTAGCCCGTGGGAATTAGAACCGAACCGGACCGAACCCATCAAACGGTTCAGGTTCAGGTTCAAAAAAATTATGGTCAGAACCGGACCGAGCCGAACCTTAGCATCACTATGCTGGCTTGGCTACAAGCGTAACTCAAGCATAACAACAAAATATTAAGCGGAGTGGATTAATCATCGAAACGGAAAGGTTCCCGAGCAACAATCGCATCTGGCACCGCCTCAAATGAGAGATGATCTGGATTATCTTGCACACAGTCTACTTTGATAATACAAGGTTTACCCCTGCAGGCGCGACGATAGGATAAGGATAACAAACTTGTCTAGGTAGCACGCCTCCGTGAAATCAATTACAATTTAGATCTAAAATACATATATAACACCATGAGATCTCCCAAGGTCCATAGTATTGCCGCCTCGCCACAGTCATTGAAGCTCACTTTACTGGCTAAAGCATGGCTTTCCTTGCCGCTGGTGTCTAATTTACATAGGGTTTTCCCTGATATATATAGTTGCTTGGCCGCTCTTCCCTTCTCTTCTGCTCAAACACTCGCATCCGTGCACGTCGCTTGTAGTCTGTTGGACAACTCAGGGTGCAGTTTCCCGCCCCCCACCCCTCTACATTTACTTCTTATTATTATTCCGGTTGATACCCGGACGAACAAAGATATACTTCCTCGCTATTAGAGGTGATTGCAATGCTGTGATTACTGTTACGGATTGCTTGTCTAATGAGTAATGACTCACCACATCGCCACACCTTGTGGTACCATTCCAGTCTACTCGTTCAGTTTTCGTTTGATTTCGATCATTGTACGATAAATATTTGTAGTTTGCGGTCCTTAGGGCGGCATGGAATCAACTCTTGTGATTTGTCCCCCTAATTCTCCTCTTTTTTGTTCCTCTTGTGCCGCATTAGTTAGCTGACGATTCTCCCTACGACAGTTCAGGCGCAGATGTAGCAACTTGTCAATGGATATTTCTACTGTCAATATTAACTACGTATAACCGAATCTCTGCCAATTAGAGGGGAAACAAATGATTTATGAGTGCGGCATGATGAGGACAAAGTGATTACGGTTATGGGTATAGCAATGACTGACCTGCCTCAATAAACTCACGAAGTCCCCGAAGACTGGTCGAATGTCACTATTTTCCGGTACCCAAAGCGCGAGGTCCTGGAGGGAAATGAGGATTCTGGGCAACAAATCACAGATAAAGTAATGAAAGGGCGTTGCAGATACAGGGGTGGGCATTCAACTTGTGATAAGTACGACCCATAGTAATGAGACTTCTGTTTATGCGCTCTAGTTGGAGGACTGGTAAGGGCGTACAATTATATAGCATACATGAATAAGGAATGAGGGTCATTGCCTTTGATGGTGGATATGGTGTATACTGTTCGCGATAAAGCAGTTTGTCCGTCAGACTCGGAGTTGCTGCAGCTGGGCCATAAAATAGGACGGGAAACTCATTATGGTAGTGTTCAGACGCAAGAACACTGGTCATGAGCCAGCAGTGGATTAGCTAAATATTATCATTCTCGCGCAAGAAGGTATAGCTCTTTGCAGGCTGTGAACTTGTCAATGCAGCGAATAACGTCGCGGAGAAGATCCCAGTTATCTACTTTGGGATAACAGAATATTTGCTCTATAATGATAGGACGTTGTACGGCAAGACGCATATCAGATCCCCACTCTTTGGTCATGGTAATGAATGTTGCTTGTTCATTTCTTATATTATTGCTTATGCTTTGCTCTGCAAGAAATAAATAATAGCGATTGCGTTACAGAATTGACACCAGCGGCTGAAAATGATCGAGTATTTATATGAAACTGGAAATTTTTATCTATATGTGATAGGGAGCGTTGGCAGGCGGAGGTCGGTGGGCTTTTTGGGCAGGCAAGGTGCGACATGGAGCAACGCCGCATGGATGAAATAGCTACAATAATTTGGATTGAAATAGTGGGCAGGTCATCGGTCGGGGTCAAGGCGAATCTTGGCAAAAAAAAAAAAAAAAAAAACAGCTTGGAGAGCGACGGAGACGGTAGTATTGTCAGATGGAAGCGTCCAGGTGGCAGTGCCAGGGTCTGGCGATCGAAGATTGACAATCGCTCCACAGGCTTCAGCATAAGCGAGTGGAGTGTTCGCTGTTCATCGGTGGGGTTCCAGCTCGAACTGGCGACATTCGGGGCTTCACCGCACGCATTAGGAAATATTTTGCCCCGATTCTAGGTAATATAACCTGATAACAAGAATGGTATATGACGCCAGAACGTTCCAGCAGATCAAATTGTACTTCACAGCAGCAAGGACTGTAGTATGACCATACGCAGTTGCAACGCGGCGTGGGCTCATCATCAGCGTCTTCTGGACGTTCACTTTTTAAATTTTCCACATGCTCTTGATTGTGCTCCATGATCAGATCAAAATCCCTCTAAGCATCCGTTCCAAGCATCGGAATAATAGTGAAGAAAGTCTCTGGTATTTGTGAATTATATGATCTCGCAAGCACCGTACATTCTAGTAGTTGATACAAAGATCCTGTTAGCCCTATTAGATACCTCAGATCGTTGCTGTGAAGCAACTCACCGCATTCACCAACTCTGCAAAGGGCCATACCATCTTGCGCAACAATGCCAATCCTTAGCTATTCCACCGCTGACTCATGGCCAATTTCTTGCATTCGAAAGCTACCTTCATGAGCTTCCCGCCCTATTTTATGGCTCAGCGCCAGCAACTCTGAGTCCGACAGACAAGCTGCGTGATCACGAACGATATACACCAGATCCATCATCAAAGACAATAGCCCCTCATCCTCTATTCTTGCATGCGAAATAAGTGTTCACCCTTGCCAGTACTCCAACTAGAGCGTGAAACAAATCAGTCCCATCACTGTGACCCGTACCTACCAAAAGTGGAATGGCCGCCCCCATATCTGAAAGCCTCTTTTGTTACTTCATTGGGGATCAATTGCCCGGAGTACTCATCCCCCACCAGGACCTCACCTTCAAGCACCGCAGAATAGCCCCATTTGACCGGCATTCAGGCACACTGTGGGGCTTTTGGGGCAGTTCAGCCACTACCACACACCTAGCCTTAATCATTTCGTCCTCATCATACTGCACTAATAACCGTTTAAATCCCCGCCAATTGGCTAAGATTTGGTTATATATAGTTACTTTTGACATCAGTGGGAATGTCCGCTGACAGATTGGTGCTTATGAGAGAGAAAAAAATGCCTCTGTTGGTTTCTTACCTGGCCACTCTGTGAAAGTTACAAGGTCATTGTTACGGGTGAGGATTTGAAAGAGGCCAAGTTGTTGAGAAATGGGGTTTACATTGAGTGTTGAGCTTAGCGGAACGCACGGCACCAATCGGCGGCTGTTCTGCACAAGATCATTGGAAGAACATGATGCAAAATGTCTGAATATTTCTATCGTAGATGGGCAAATATCATTGGGAAGGAATACTCTGGATGTATTTTCAAATTTTCACAATACGCCAGTTAGAACGTTCCTGAGCCAGAACATTTGAAGAACATTGGCGGAACATTCTGAAACGTCGCTTTTGTACATTCGAGAAACCATTTAAAATGATTGACTGGAATGATTGGCATCAGAAAACAGTGATGACATTCGTACATTTCAGCTCATGTTCTTTCAATATTCTTGGGCAGAATAGGCGCCAATGCGTGCTGTGAACGGAAACGAGGCAAATTAGTTATGCAAGAGGGACAAAAAAGACAAGAATCAGGGGGACGGATGACAAGAGTTGATTCCACGTCGTCCTAAGGACTGTAAACTACAATTATCTATAGTACAATGATCAAAACTAAAGGAAAGCTGGACAAGTAGACTGGAACGGTACAACAAGGTTTGGGAACGTGATGAGTCATTACTGATTGGACAAGCAGTCCATGCCAGCAATCACGGCATTACAATCACCTCTACTAGCAAGTAAGTGTATCTCTGTTCGTCAGGGTATCGGTTGGACTAATAAGAAGAAGTTAAATGTAGAGGGGTAGGGGGCAGGGAAACTATACCCTGAATTTTTGAACAGGCTAGAAGCAATGTGCACGGACACGAGTGTTTGAGCAGAAGAAAAGGGAAGAGCAGCATAGCGACTATATATACCAGGAGAAAACCCACATAAATTAGACAGTGGCGACAGGGAAAAACCCACGCTTTTGTCAGTAAGGAGAGCCTCACTGACCGTGACAAGGCAGCGAAACTATCATGGTGTTATATACTAGAATGTACGGTGCTTGCAAGAGTATGCATTCGCAAATATCTCAGTAAGCGACATATAAACAGCAAATTTTTATATTAGAAGAGATTCAATAACATTCTGAGAAGTGGTATGGAAATCAAACTGCCTTTTTATTCTTCTGGATTACGCACACACATTTCAGGTTTGTTCAAGGGTATTGTGCAAATTACACAAATGGCTTGGAATAGATGTTATGTGCACATGCAAATCTGGTGCCAGAATTAATTACACGCACACATTTTTGGTTGTAATTAATTACACACACACTTTTGTGTCAAGATTAATTACACGCACACACCAACTATTAGTCTCAATTAGTTACCTGCAAATATCATTCAGGACGCGAAGGATTGCTTCACACAGTAAGTACACTATTGGCTTCCCATTCTTCCCGGATGACTATGACGTCATCCCAACTTTCCGCAACCATTCACCATAACAAGCACATGGCGGTATGACCGGTTACGGCTTCCGATTGGCTTCTGGTCTTCCCTGAAGCCATTTTGCAGTGATTTTGGACACCATGGCCATGTGGCAAGTAGTAAAGGTGGAATCTTGTCCAAAGGGTGCCTGACTCCGGATTGGAAATTTCTGGTGCTTGTGTGTGCTTAATTCAGCCAGGTCTCTTATGTGTAGATAATTCAGTCAAGATTAGTTGTGTGCAATTAATTGACCCTGCTATTGGTGCAGGTGAGTTTGTGTACCTTGGTCAAACACTGTGTGCGTGTAATTAATTCCCACTTGGGATGTGTGTGTGTAATTAATTCTGACCCTCAATTTTTGTGCGTGTAAATAATTCTCCACTTGTTAAGTGTCACAATCTTAGCCCACAACCCCAAAGCCTTGAACCAATAGTGATTGGTGTGTAAATAATTATGTTTGAATAAAAAGGCAGAATGATGCCCATAAAGTGGGTCATGTACAAAGAGATCGCCAAGCATTATAATGTAAAACAACAGTGCAGTGAACACATTGCGCGAGGAAGCTGTTCTGGCCACAGGTCTCTACTTCCCATCAAAAACTTAGTTCAGTATCCTCCAAACGTTTAGAGAGGTTTCGACATGATCATGGGGCGCAATCAAGAGTTTGAGGAGAGTGAATGTATCAAAAATACACTGGTGATGGACCCACGAAGCAACATCGTGACTGCCTATAGTTATACCACAGTCCTTGCGGCTGTGAACTCCAATTTGATGTGACGGAAAGTTCTCGCGCCATATACCTTTCTTGTTACTTTGTCAAAGTAGATCGTGTGCGAGATAATCCAAATTATATATCATTTGAGACGTTGCCAGATGCGATTCTTGCTAGGGGACCTTTTCATTTGCATGATTAATCCAGTCTCGATATTCTTGTTATGCTTAAATTATGGTTGCAGCCAAGGGGGCAGATCGGCAGAAGCAATGCTCAGTGTCCGGTCATAACCCGCAACATTCACTCTGGATCTTCATTCTTCCGACATGATGTTGTGGGAAAGGCTCATGTGATGGAATGGAGACGAAAGGGAAGAGTGAAGGACATCAAATTTCATGCTATGGGCTGGGAGTAAACGCCGTCAAGGGTGGTGCCGTGCAGAAAATCCGTTGGGGGCTTGGGCACTGTAACTGGATCTATATTGTGACAATTCTTGATCCGTATGATTCGGAAAGTTGTGCTGTGATAAATCAGAATCAATGATGGAATGTTATGTTGCGCGAGCATGATGCACTTCACAGACTCAGTGGATTCCCCAGAAGTGCCAAGCTCTGGCAAAAGACAGACAAAGTTGAAGTGTGCACTTAGCTTAGAGTTGAAAGCTGTTCACAATAAATTTGGCTGTAGGATGTGGATGGTATTAAATGATATCTCAAGTCGTTAAGCTTAATTGAAAAACCCGAGCCTCAAACCCGTGTCTCAGGCACCCTAAGCCATTGATGATGATTACGATGATAATTCACGCTATATTCCGGGAGTTGTTGAATATTCAAGCAAGGGAATTCCGGAACAGGGCCGAAGGTGGAGAGAGGACAGTTGAGGGCCAGGTAGGGATGTGTCAACTCCAATAAGGATTGATGTGTTGAAGTTAACATCATAAGTATGTTTTATATGTACGATGCAGACAGTGATATTGAAATGAATCTTGATTGATGATGCGTATATGGGCGAGGGTACATGGTGTCTAGGTATCATAAGGAGCGAGCTGGATGATCATCTTAAGTGTTTCGATGGATGATATTGATGAAGTGTTCGTTTATGTGTTTCAGGCAAGTACGGACCACCTGCCAGAAAGATTAGAGCTCAGAAATCGCAAACAAATCAGTCAACGATCATAAATCGCAATCGAACCTTAGCACTGCAACCATCTCCAGGTCACACCATTAGAAAAACCTAGTGACCTGAGACAGAGTGGGTTGGTAAGCTTAAGCGATCAGCCCGACACGTTGTCAAGAGGTATAGAGTGTAGAAATGTGAGACCATGAGCCAGAGTGGAAGTAATTGCGGTGAAATGATCACAGCACCAAAAGCGAGCCACCAATGAAAGGCAGACGCGGCCGCAGTAATCGCAGGGCAGGCTTGGCGTCCCATCATATACATAGGCCATCTGGTATACGGTGTGGATATCAGAGAACGATCGCCATGCTATTGAACGCGGCAATCATTGGGCTCACCTCTTTAGTATTCTCAGGGCGGCGAATGCGGCGCACAGGGTTACGAATGGTGCCGTAATAGTTAGAGAGCTGTCTTGGAATCAAAATATGGGGTAATTACCATCTCACGAACGCAGGATGGTGGGAGGAGGATGGAGAGAACCAAGTGCGGAATGTGACGGTAACAGGCGGATTAGAATAGCGGGCAGAACCATCATGAGCGAGCCAATCAGCTTCCGGTCGTTCTTCCTGCTCTTATATTGTCTAATAGATACCTATAGAAATGTAGATATCATCACTCTCTTTTCACTCAATCTAATTTATGAATCATTCCTGAACTCCCGCTTGAACTGAACACTGCTTATCGCTTGATTTCATCACTTTACTGTCCTAATTCGACCATAGTTTCACGGGTGTGACTTGTGACCTGTTTCACGCCCGCAGGACGGCGATTCACTGATTCACGGGTGTGACAAAAATCGGCACCTATCAATCTCGGCGGGCACCTCACCTACCCGATGACTTTAGTTGGCTCGCCATCGTCAATCTCTTCAGTCTCGATCTCGATCTCTTGATGATATTTCAGTAAGGTGAATATCCGTGACCATTGCTATGAGTGCCTGTGCGGTCGTTTGTAGCTCTATGCCGCTATGATGGTGAAAACTTCACTCTGTTCATATGAGAGCTGTGTTAAATAAGCGTCTACCTTTTTCTTCCTTTACCCAACTCTTGCTGCCTTGTCATGCCATCCCCTAGCTCAAAGGAGCTGCTGGAGCGCGCCTCCCTCATCGACAGAATTGTCTCATATGCATTGGTACCCCCAGAGCTAGTAGGATCGTTCCTCCCCCCTGTTTCCCTAAAAACAATCGAAAAAGGATTGATTGTGGTAGATAGTAACATCTCTGTCGTCCAATATTATTACACGCACTGTGATGACATCTACTATATATTGATCAAGATCTTTTCAGGCTGAGGAGCCTTCTCAGGTCGCAAAAGGCAGCCCGAACGGATTTTGTTATATCTGCTGGCGATGTCTCAAGCTTATTTCAAATTTTACCGCCTTTTCCGGTATTTTTGGGCAATTTAGACGATTTTCGGCATTCGCCGGACCCCCCCAAGCTTGTGACCATGACCAAAAAGTTTTGTGGTGTTTCAATTCACGGGGGGCTGTGACCGTGACGTGAAACTATGGTCGAATTAGGACAGTATTCGAATGAACTACCCAATCATGAGAGCCTGAACTGAAGATACTCCCGCTATGAATAAACCCCATCTCACCATACAGGGCCACGATAGCTGCTCCCATGCATCTTGATTTCGAGCATTTCTTGATGTGCAAATCTATCCATACCCTCAGATATACTCTAAACAGTCTTTCACCAACTATTTCTCATTGATGACTTTGTAACTCTCCTTCTTTGACTCATCAAGCGATAGCCTTACCACGTCTCAACCCTCTAATGATAGCATATGCGCTTTCGCGACCCCCCACCTATTTCAAATCAGCAACAATTTTTCCGCCACATTGCCTTAAATTTTAGGATTATTCACATTTAATAAGATGTACATCTTGCAGAGTTATACTATTAGATTCTCAGAGAAGAGAGTACTGTAGGCCGCATGCGCTACGAACGGAAACTCTCACTTGCCCCCACCGATTCTCAAACTCTCAACACATCACACACCCAGAAAGATGCCTTGTTGATTTGACTTGAGTGCACTACATAATATGAACTTCTGAATACTCCCATCATCGCAAGCCATTTACTTCCTCGTTCTTCATAGTTTGCGGCGAGTAGATCAAGACGGTAATGTACCTCCTTTCCTTAACCCATGGAATATGTGTAGACTCAACCGCTTCTACTTGATGGTCCTAATTAAGGCTCCAGAGCATCAGAAAAAGTCGGCCGCTTTCTCAGCCTGTTTGACGTGTTTTCGTATCTGAAACGGTTACCCTTTGTTTGAACCGAATTAATCCGTTTGGATTTTGGCCCGTTTGGCCCTCTAAACAGGCCAAACGGTCCAAACAGGCAAAAAAAAGGGTCCGAGGGTATTTGCTGATAAAGTATCACCTACACTATGCGTACACCTATCCAGCGATGCAATTGAAGCGGTATATCTCGAGATATTGTTATTATCTTACAAGAGTTTAATCCTTCGGGGGGTGAGGTTCAATACCATAGACCTCCTTGTGACTACTAAGATGATCTCGCGATTCAAATAATCCGGGCCTAACATAAAGCGGAAGTGCAAGGACACCGAAGGATGTCATATTATTGGTCTTTTCTGTGATCGTGATACTGTTGAATTTAGCATCTAAGAAGGATCACCCAGAGCGCTGGTCAGGGAGAACAGCAAAGATGCGTTGAATCTCGCGAAATTATTTCTTCCGAGTAGCAGTGCACCAAAATTTGTGCGAGAGGTGGTGGTGTTATTGGTCAAGCCAGTCGCTTTTGTTTTCTTAACGGCCTCATTCCAGGACTGAATAATAGAAAATGCTGTTTAGTAAACTTTGAGAGGGCTAGCGAAGTCTATTGATCCCCAGAAACTATTTTGCGTAAGCATTGTTTGCAGGGTTAGACTGTATCCTTATGATCAATTTGGGCAAGCTTAGTGCAAGGGTGGCAGTGGGAGCAACAGGTGATCTTTGGAGTGCTGTAAGGTCTTTTATGCGCGTCTTGGCGGTTTCAATCGTGCACATAGTTACTCTGGCTAGAATGGGGACTTCGGCAGTAAAGGAGATCTGTTAGTTTATTGAGTGGACGAAAATTTTCTCATCAAGAGTGTATATTGCGTGTGCCATAGTGGGAGAGCAATCAACATTATTCAGTGAAAGACTATCGCATTGATAGTTCAGTAGATGATGATATATTGAAGCGAGGGGGACAGAATGATACCCTGATTCTTTACATGTTGCAGGTAGTCTAAGTGCTCTGTGGAATCATTAGAGTTAGCTCAAGCCTTTGAAAGGGACGTTTGAATAGGAGAAGACAGAGAAGCCTGCAAGAGTTGCCTTGCCTAGGATGAGAGAATCAACATAGCAGCACTATCAAGTAGTTGAAACATTTTGGGATAATGCAGCCCATTCACATTAAATTGCAGGCAGAAGGGAGGGAGAATCTGAGAATTTACATAGCCATATGCCCAATTGTCATCTGAATGTTCAGATTCATGTCCTATGTGAAAATTGATGGCTTTGAGTGTTGAGACTCAGATACCATGTTCAATTCTCAGATCCCATTTCCATATTGGGGATCTGAGGTTCATATAGCCTATTCCAATGTTCAGATCCTGTTTCCACACTGCAGATCTGACATTCAGATGACCTTTTCCAATGTTCAGATCCCACTTCCCCTTTGGGGATCTGATGTTCAGATGATGTATCCCAATGTTCAGATCCCCAAACTGGAGGTGGTATCTGATGTTCAAATGACACATTCCAATGTTCAGATACTGGAATGAGAAATGGCATTTGCACCTCAGATGACATATTTCAATGTTCAGATGCCATATC
>WIDE01000276.1:0-15071 GCA_015039315.1 Clavulina sp. PMI_390 | reverse complement strand
ATTTAGCTACAGTTTCTCCCATTTTCTGTCAGGATAGTTCTTTACTTCTGATAGTCTCTCTACTGCATCATTGAAGTAGATTTTTTGATTTTCTTTTTTAGCTATGTATGAACACTCAGAGCAGCTGTTTGAGCGTTCAGAGATATTATTTACCACAGCATGGATACATATGTACTAGAAATTTATTTCTACCACTAATTCTAGGCGTATTTACATGATCTAGCCTAATCCTAAAGCTATTCCAAAAAAAAAAAATTGTTGCTCTGAGCATTCAGAGAAACTGTACCCTCTCAATATACCAAAACAAGGTCAAAATGACACCCATTTGGTATATGTTTGTATGTATTTGACCTGACTCAGGTTCAGCTGCCAATAACCTGCATCTGACATCTGAACACTCAGTTACAAAACAGTCACACAACACCAGAAATGTTCATATTTTACATGGCATTTGACTTGTGTTCTATGTGCATGGGGTGCGACCAAACAAAAAGGAAGGGACAGGTCATGGCCTGACCAAAATAAATAAATACAACAATTTGTAACATCATTGTGGTCTATACCCAGTGTCATTTATCATCTGAGTATTGAGATATGTGGTCTGAGGGGTTCAGACAGGTATTTGAGTTTTGGGATCTGAATATTGGAACATGGCATCTGAGGTTCAGATGCCACTTCTCAATCTGGTATCTGAACATGGGAATGTGTCATCTGAGACTCATATCCCATTTCTGGATATGGTATTTGAACATTGACATATGTCATCTGAGGCTCAGATCCTATTTCAGATTTTGGTATCTGAATATTGGAATGTATCATTTGAACATTAGATACTACTTCCAGTTTGGGGATCTGAACATTGGGATACATAATCTGAACATCAGACCCCCAATCTGGAAATGGCATCTGAGTCTTGAACATGGTATCTGAACCTCAGATGTAAGGATGGGAGGAAGGTAGCCTCGTGACGTTGCTCACTTGGCCATTCTTTTATTTCTTTATCTTTCATTCTATTCAACAAGTAGCGCTGTCGCTCTTAACTATGTGGATAGATATATTTCATGTGTGGCGTCGAGTCTACTGTACATAGGTAGTGACTAATTGTGACAAGCTTCCCCTTGTCGTATAATTTACTAGTTCTGTCTCCCAGTTGTTGTGCTCGCCAACAGCACGCACTACGACATACGCAACCATCTAACTACTGCCTGTAGCTCAGTGCCGAAGCACTCCGAGCTCTAGGCAATCTTATCTCAAATTGACAATCGACGTCAAAGCACATGGCAAATCACTCTCGGCAGTTCTTGATTGACATCCGTCTCTTTGATTGCATTTCACTTAGGGATCCATTTCAAGAACACGTCTTACATCAGATCCCAAAAGAGGAAGTGGGATCTGAACATTGGAAAAGGTCATCTGAACCTCAGATCTGCAGTGTGGAAACAGGATCTGAACATTGGAGTAGGCCATATGAACCTCAGATCCCCAATATGGAAATGGGATCTGAGAATTGAACATGGTATCTGAGTCTCAGATCCACAGTGACAAACCCTCAAAACCTGGATCTGAGAATTTGAAATGTATCTGAATGTTAAGACTCATCTGTGTTGCAGAACATAGTTACTAATATCTGAATGTTCAAGTCCTTTGTAGGCACATGCCTATGTAAATACTCAGATTCTCCCTCTCACTCAGCTGGCAAATTAATGTGAGTGTATATGCTCACCTCTGCTTCAACAAACTCCCCTTCCTTTCTGGTGATTTGAATGGTAATAGGAGATCCTCATTTCACATGCCCTTCTATATGGTTTTACCTTCTCTTTGTACATTGACTATTCTAGCCATCCCTCATTCTTTGATACCTTCTGAGTTACATTGTCCTTATTTTTAGATATTATTTCTGTAGGAGAGAGGGCACATAGAAGAAGTCAACTCTTAGTGTGTTCAGGAGATGGAGGTTCCCCTCAGTGGAGGCAATCCTCCAAAGTGCTGAGGAATGAGGAGAGAAACCGCAACAAGAACTCTGGTCTAAGACACCACTGAATTGTTCTGTCCTGTGTGGGGCAGATACCTAGCTGTCTTGTGGGCAATCACCTTCAGATCCCGCTGGCTATGCTGCACACAACACCCAGACACAGACTGGTCTCAGGTGCACAGCTCTTTCACAGTCTAATCCCACAGCTAACACTTGAGAGACAGAGAAGAGGGAAAAAAGATAATACTGGAGAAGAAAGAAGAGGAAAACACAGTATCTCCTCCTAGATGTGAGCTAATCTGTCTAGGGTGAACTGCTTGTCTTTCTACTTGCTATCCATAGGGTATACAAGATTCACCCCTGCGGGCGCGACGATAGGATACGGATGACAAACTTGTATAGGTAGTACGCCTCGGTAAAATCAATATATAACATTATGAGATCTCCCTGGGTCCATAGTATTGCCGCCTCGCCACGGCCATTGAGGCTCACTTTACTAAATAAACATGGCTTTTCCTTGCTGCTGCTGTCTAATTTACACAGGTTTAACACTGAGACATATAGTCGCTTGGCCGCTCTCCCCTTCTCTTCTGCTCAAACACTTGCATCCGTGTACGTCGCTTGTAGTCTGTCGGACAACTCAGGGCGTAGTTTCCCGCCCCCCACCCCTCTACATTTTCTTCTTATTATTATTCCAGTTGATACCCCGACGAACAGAGATATACTTCCTCGCTATTCGAGGTGAGTGCAATGCCGTGATTACTGTTATGGATTGCTCATCTAATCAGTAATGACTCACCACATCGCCACACCTTGTCGTATCATTCCAGTCTACTCGCTCAGTTTTCGTTTGATTTCGATCATTATACAGTAAATATTTGTAGTTTGCGGTCCTAACGGCGGCGTGGAGTCAACTCTTGTCATCCGTCCCCCTAATTCTTCTCTTGTTTTGTCCCTCTCGGGCCGCATTAGTTGGTTGGCGATTCTCCCTATAGCAGATTAGGCGAAGATGTACCAAACCTTCAATTGATATTTATACTGTCAAAAGTAACTACGTATAACCAAATCTTTGCCAATTAGAGGGGGCAAAAATGATTTATTAGTGCAGCATGATGAGGACAAAGTGATTACGGCTAGGGTATAGCAATGATTGACCTGCGTCAATAAACTCACGAAGTACCTGAATACTGGTTGAATATCACTATTTTTCTGTACTCAAAGCGCGAGGTCCTGGAGGGAAATGAGGATTTTGGGCAATAAATCACTGATAAAGTAACAAAAAGAGCGTTGCAGATACAGGGGCGGGCATTCAACTTGTGATAAGCACGATCCATAGTGATGAGACTTCTGTTTTTACGCTGTAGTTGGAGGACTGGCAAGGGCGTACAATCATCTCCCATACATGAATAAAGAATGGGGGTCATTGTCTTTTATGATGGGGCTGGTGTATACCGTTCGCGATAAATCAGTTTGTCCATCAGACTCGGAGCTGCTGAAGCTGGGCCATAAGATAGAACGGAAAACTCATTATGGTAGTGTTCAGACGCAGAAAATTGGGCATGAGCCAGCAGTGGATTAGCTAAATGTTATCATTCTTGCGCAAGAAGGTATAGCTCTTTGCAGGTTGTGAACTTGTGAATGCAGCAAATAACGTCGTGGAGAACATCCCAGTTATTTACTTTGGGATAACGGAATGTTTTTCTGAGCTCTATACTAATAGGACGTCATACGGCAAGACACATGTCAGATCTCCACTCTTTGGTCATGGTGCGTGTATATTGGTTCTCCAGAGAATTGGTGTAGATTCCCAGAGGGGGGTATTGATTCCCAGAGAGGGGTGGAAATTCCTAGAGCTCTATGATCTGGGCTATACTTTGTATGGATCTTCCATTGCCACTATAGCACTACCAGATATTCATCATTTGGGTATAGTATGACCATTATCTCGCCACTATTACTGTTTTAAGCCATATGTTATTGATCACTTAAAACATAATAAGGAGGTATCCATATGGTTCCATGTCATTCCTTAGGGTTCTATAGCTTACTCATGTACTTAGTAATCCTTCCATAGGCTTCTAAGACCTTCTGAGCTTAGGTGTATCAGGCCCAGCAAGTGCTCTGAGAAGTCCAACAAATCTTACAGAGATTTACCCCCACAAGCACTATTACTCTACCTTCCACATGCACTTAAGCCCTCTTTACTTCATTCCTCTACTACATACTTGTACCTACAAGCTCAGTACTACCTACTACAGATATTTCAAGAGCACTAGACTAGACTGCATATATAGATAGAGCTCAGACATCCCCTGGCACTGGTGTAGGATCCAAGGTGACCATATGCAGTGCTTTTTAGAGGATTGGATTATACAAGATAGACTTGCATCTTTCTAGACCTGGTATCTGTTTGGCTAGACCTGTCTGTGGACATTGTGTAGTCTTAGGATTGTTGCATTTCTGCTTACAGTGTGTTACCTGCTGTAGAAGGGAATATGGTGTGTGGGTCAGATACCTCTCATTTTTGCATTTGAACCAGGAAATTCTAACGTCCTAATAAGGTAACAGCTCAAAACCCATAGACCTGGTACCACTCCCATTGGCCTTCCATTCTTCCATTCCTTCTTCCATTTTTCCTCTTTCCCAAATACATTTTGGCTGACTACCATCTCTTGTTCTGATTGGTCTATTCTATGTTGATTCTGATTGGTTGATCCTATTCTTGTTTTTGATTCATCAGCTCTATGTCCATGTGACTTGCTGGCCAATATCTTGATTTGATTTACTGACTGATGCTTTAATTTGATTGGCGCCTACTTTCTTGATTCTCATTCGCTACCCTTACCTTGAACTTAATTCTTGGATCTGATTGGTTTCCAGATTATTGGTCCTTACCTTGTGGCCATGCTCTGCAACATGTATATAAGGACAGAACCTGTCCAGCAAAAGGGACAACAAATCAATCACATATCTTCCCCCTAAATCCACAAACCAAGCCACAAACCCACCAAATCACTCCATCCCTAACCACTTCATCTCAATTCCTATCCACCTCTTATCCTACTCTTCACTGTTGATTAGCACCAGGTGACCCTTAATCTACCCTAACACCAAGGACAGTCTCAGCTGAATTGGAGAACAGACCTGTACTCATCAGAACACACAAACAAGTTCCTGGATAGGAGTAACAGAGATCTAGTATCTTCAGAACCTGAACTCATCCAAGAAGTGCTTAGTGCCAGTAGCCAGAAAGTTAAGCCAGTGACTAACACATTACAGCTAGATAATCCTCAATCTACCTATCCATCCATTCATTCATCTATCCCTACAAACTCTCCCTTAACTCTTAGCTTGAAAGCTTAATCACCAAATCAGTCTTGGTGGAGGTAAGTTTGGAGACCTACTAACATTCTTGTATTAGGTCAATCTACCAGATTTTTCCCTTCCTCACCCGCATTTTTTATTTCTTTAGCTAAGCTTCTTTCTTTGATTCTTAGTGAGTCTTTCTCACTTTGGTTTATCTTAAATAGAGAGCTCTCAGCACTTCACTTGGACCCTCTATTGATGTAGGCTTTCTTTGTAGATTGGATTTCTTTTCTTTTAGAGATTCTCCTCCCCAGGTTGCTTTGGTAAGAGGACACCATAACTCTCTGTATGGATATTATACAGTACATGTGCTGTAGAAGGGACTATGATGCATGGGTCAGATACCTCTCATTTTCACATTTTTCACTAATAAACTCTAACTCTGGGATATGGAAATAGGACCTTCAGTCAGACTTACTATTACCTGGGTGTAAGAGGTTGCGTAAAATATACCCCTAGAGTAGAGATGCCTTGCGCGGAAAATAGAATGTATTAAATTAGTATATCAGCGCATGTGGCATGACGCATGGTAGCCTCGTGTTGCCACGCAAGAGTGATAACGGATTGGAGAGTTGATCAAGCAAGCTTGCTGAGATACAAAACGTACCTACATTGACCAATGAGATCGAGCGAGATCCCTGGGCTGCACTGACAGGTGCGGCAGATCGACGGAGTGTCAATCAGGTGGTCAATCTAGTGATCAACCAAGAGCGTGCTTCTAGCACACCGAGGCAACCAATCTGGGAGGATCGGTTGGAGTGAGCGAGAGAGGAACACAAAAGAGAAAGAGAGCAAGAGAGAGAGTGAGTGAGAAATTAGACGAGAAATCAGACAGGGTTCACAGGGTAAAGACTGTTCGATTTTGAGACTATCCTAATTATCCTAGTATATATACTAACATGAGGCTGGCAGGTTGCTCGACATTATATGTGAGCCTGGGACGCACTCAGCGAAGCTTTGATGTTCAAGCGACCTCTCGGCCAAAGGGCAAACGGCGCGTTCGTTCGAGGCGAAGGAGAATGGAAAATGTACAGAAAATAGCTACTCTAAAGGAATTCGAAGGCTGTTCGACTATGGCCTTGCATAGTTTGAATACCATCCCTTACACTGGGTCATGAATGCCCTAGCCAACTACACCACACTCCATTCTGATTTGCTCCCTGTCTTGCTCACTCTGATTTGTTGACTACTTTCTTGATTCTGATTGGTTTCATCCCATCCTTAACTCTGATTGATTACATCCTCTCCACTTTTCATTTGCTACCTGGTGTTGAGTCTAATCTATTGCTTTGGCTAGTTTCCCACTCTTTTGGATTACTCTGATTGGTTCCTCACTCTTTGGTAATATTCTGATTGGCTTCCCATTCTTTGGTACAGCTCTGATTTGTTGCCCATTCTATGGAATGATTTTGATTGGTTAACAGCTTGCTATCCCTAGTTCTGTGGCTATGCCACATAGCATGTATATAAGGATAGGCAGACTGCCTGATCAGATCATAAAAAAAATCAGTAGCCCTTGTACTCCCCGCAAACTATTAACCCATTATCTGCACCAAGCAATGGGCTTAAACCTCTGACCATATATCCCATCCTATCCAGCCTTAATTATTGACTAGTGTCAAGTAAACCCTTAACCTACTCTAACACCAGAGAGCAGACCTGTACCCATCAGAACCACAACTAAGTTTGTGAATAGGAGTCGCAGAGATCTAGCATCTTTAGAACCTGAAGTCACTTTGGAGTGCTTAGTGCCAGTAGTCAGAAGTTCAAGCCTGCAACTAATAGCCTTATAGCTAGATAATTCATCCATCCCATTCCCTAACCCATTGATCCACCCCTAATCTTTCCCTTAACCTTTAGCTCAAAAGCTTAATCACTGAATTGGTCTTGTTGGACATAAGTCTGGTGACCTACTAATGTTCTTATGTTAGGTCAATCAACCAGATTTTTCCTTTCCTCAGTGGGGATGGCCAGAATAAACATTTGTGATAGGATTTGAGGATGTTGTGGTGGATGGTGGTGAAAAGGTAGATATCAAGTTTTGAGAAAATAAAACATCTGTTTACAGAATCAAGAGCAAATGTATCATACAAGCTTGAGGAAGGGAAAAATCTGGTAGATTGACCTAATATAAGAATGTTAGTAGGTCACCAGACTTACCTCCACCAAGACTGATTCAGTGATTAAGCTTTTGAGCTAAGAGTTAAGGGAAAAGATTTGGGATGGATAGATAAATGGGGAATGAGATAGGTGGATTATCCAGCTATAAGATTGTTAGTTGCAGGTGTGACCTTCTGACTACTGGCACTAAGCACTCTAAAGTGAGTTCAGGTTCTAAAGATGGTAGATCTCTGTGACTCCTATTCACGAACTGACTCGCGTGTTCTGATGGGTACAGGTCTGCTGTCTGATTCAGCTGAGACTATTTCTGGTGTTAGGGTAGGTTAAGGGTCACTTGACACTAATCAACAATTAAGGCTGGATAGGATAATGTGGTTAGAGGTTAAGCTTATTGCTTGATGTGGATAATGGCTAATAGTTTGGGGGAAATACAAGGGGTAATGATTTGATGTGGAGTGAGGGATTGATTGATTAATTTTGGAGTGGAGGGATTGAGTGATTAATTGTCCATTTTGCTAGACAGGTGATGTCCTTATATACATGTTGCAGAGCATAGCTACAAGGTAAGGATCAGCAATCTGGAAACCAATCAGGAATGTTCCACAAGATGGGAAGCCAATGAGATCAAAGAATTAGGTCCAGGGTAAAGGTAACAAATGAGGATCAAGAAAGTAGAGACCAATCAGAATCAAGAAGAGGAGATAACCAATGAAATTAAAGTATTGGTCAGCAAATCAAATGGGCATAGGCTGATGAATCAAAACAAGAAAAGGATCAACCAATTGGAATCAAGATAGAGCAGACCAATCAGAATGAGAGTCATTAGTCAGCCAATATGTATCCAGGGAAGTGGAAAGAGAGAAGAAGAAATGGAGAGGTGGGAGGCCAAAAGGAAGTGGTACTGGGTCTATGGGTTTTGAGCTGCTATCATATTAGGAAGTCAGAATTTCCCAGTTCAAATGCAAAAATGAGAGGTATCTGACCCACACACCATATTCCCTTCTACAAAGCTTGGAACAAGTTTCTGCTCTCAAATTGTCAAAGAAATCAAGGAGAAAATAAGAAAAAGCTGTTCAGCAACACTAGAGCAAATACTGCTAAACATAATATCAAGTGTCCAAGTGCTTAATTAGTGAAGGGAAAAACAATCAAGTGCAATATAAAGACATTGAACCAATTGGAAAAAGAGAGAGGAAAACAAGCCACCATTAAAGGACAATGGATAAGAAGAAGATGTCTTGCTCTTGAAGAAGCCATTGTACTTTCTGGACCACCTCCAGAGCTATTCCAGTTTGGTACAAACATCTGGTTCACCCAATGGAGGGAGTGTGTATATATGTTTGACCAAAAGTGGACAAAACTCAAGCAAAAATATGTGGGTTTAAAATCATATTTATTAAGAAATTGAGTAGGTACACAAGTCTATTAGAGTGCCTATTGATAACCTACATATCTAAACCTAAATATCCCAACCTTAGGGTAGTACTTTAGGGGGAAGCAGCCCACTCACTATCCAGGGGAAGGTCTCTTGCACAAATACTACTCTGGGAAAACCCACCTACCCTGCTCTGGGAACACCCATCTAACTAGCTCTGGGAATCTCCACCCCTCTCTGGGAATCAACACTCCTCTCTGGAGATCAATACCCTCCTCTGGGAATCAATACCCCCCTCCAGGAATCTACACCCCCCTCCAGGAATCTACACCCCCGTCTGGGAATCAATTCCAAATCTCTGGAGAACAAATAGTTTTTTGGTCATGGTAATGAATGTTGCTTGTTCATTTCTTGTATTATTGCTTATACTTTGCTCTGCAAAAAGTAACCAATTGCGATTGCGTTACAGAATTGACACCTGTGGCTGGAAAACGATCAAGTACTTACATGAAACTCAAAATTTTTATCTATATGCGATTGGGCCGGCGGAGGTCGGTGGGCTTTTGGGTAGGCAAGGTGTGGGGTGGAGCAATGCTGCATGGATGAAATAGTGGGCAGGTCATTGGTTGGGGTTGAGGCAATTCTTGGCAAGAAACAGCTTGGAGAGCAACAGAGACGGTGGGATTGTAGGATGGAAACGTCCAGGTGGCAGTGCCAGGGTCTGGCAATCAAAGATTGGCGATCGCTCCACAGGTTTCAGCATAAGCGAGTGGAGTGTTTGTTGTTCATTGGTGGGGGTCCAGCTCGAACTGGTGACGTTCGGGGCTTCACCGCATGCATTAGGAAATATTTTGCCCCAATTCTAGGTAATATAACCTGATATACTTGTGGTGGACAAAAGAGGAAAGTGGAACAAAGAAGGAGGGTAGAACAAAGAACACAGTCTAGGGTGCCCATCTGTCTGTGCAGGCAAAGAAGAAACAATCCTGTGGAGTGAACACAAACACTCAGGGCTAGTGTTCCATGATTATCCAGGCTACTTGAACATGATCATGGCAGGTCCAAGGTCTGGACCCTCCAGACTACACTCAAACATGCTCAGGCTCATCTGCACTTCTACAGACCTCAGCACCTAGTGCTCTATATCCAACCACTCAGATTTACTTCTAACAGTAATAGCCTTTGGTACCTTTCAACTTTGATCTCAGTCTCAAATATCAATTTGTTTATTGAATACAAGTAGAACTGCTTGAGAGTAGTGTTCCAGCATATCATATTGACAATGCTCCGTACTTTGCATTCCACATGCTTAGATCCACCCTAGCAATCCTCTGGATGAGAGATTTATTCAGTGTACACTAGATCTATCTCCCAAAATGGCTGCAAGTAGACAATGCAATCAAGGATTATCTGACTGCAGCACAGCATTAAATCTCTCAAGTGCATCTGACCCTGCTGCTTTGATGCTGTTACATACAAGGGTAGCCCATTCAATGGGGTCCTCCAACTTGAGGGAATGCTCTGTCAATGCCTTGCACCTCATAGGTCCCAATAGATTGTAAAGCTCCTGGTGGACAAGGATATGCACACAGTGCTGTTTGGTGGGATGTGGTATTTGTTCCATCTTCAAGAGGATAGTATGTGCAGAGTTGAGATCCAGTGCATCATAAACACCATCCTCAATACAGGAATTGATGAGAACATAAACATTGTCAGGAAGCTTTGCACCAAGCTCTACCAGTAGGTGTGTAATCTCTCCTCTTAGGTTGGAATCCTGGAGCTGATCTAGGCCATCAATGATGATGGTAGTATGATGGGGAGGTGTAGATATAGCCAGGTGATGGAGCATTGGAAGCAAGTATGTGTCACGCTGCTGAATGAGGCTAAGTGATCTATATCTGACTGGACTTACACCCTGCATAATTCTGAGCAAGGTTTCCTGTAATGTGGGCTTGTAAGCTGCTAACTGCAGCACAAGAGTGCTGAATAGCTTTTCTTTGCAGGTCTCTGAATCATCTTTACTGGAGAGCTCAAAGAATGCTCCTAGAATGCCAAGAGCCAGCAGGCTGTGAGCCACAGACATGGTGATACGTGACTTGCCAGAGCCCACAGGACCACATAGCCACAGTAGATGCTTTCTGGGGTCAAGCTGCCCAAGATAGGATGGACACTCAGGATGCTGTGTGCCACCTGCAGCCCAGGAAGCAGTGGCACTGGCAACAGCCACACAGGTGCACACTCCAGGAGAACATCCAGTGTCAAATAGTCTTTTGTGGAGAGCAGTATGTGCAGTTGTAGCTGTATCTGTCTGTAAGTCCTGGAAACCTACTGTGAGCTCTGACAGGAAGGATTAGTCACAGTCATTTATATATATACTGAGGATGTGAAAAACTTACTCAATTGCTCTATTCCATTGAACCAGATATCACTATTGTGTGATATAACCCTGTTTGAGAGCTGGGACCTGACAGCTTTTAGGTGGTTAGGTAGCACATGAAAATATTCTTCAAGAGTAGCAAGGCTTGGATGGTCTTTGGATTTCCCTGTTTGGTATGCAGAGCTATAGGCCACAGGAGTCAAACAGCTACAAGATACTCTCACCATATGCCTCTGCATAAGCAATGATCAATTTTGCACTTTGCAGCATCTCTGACATCACAATTGGTACCCAAAAATTGATGCTGTATACCTTGTTTCCTGACCCAGAGTAATTGACCAAGTCCCAGCATAGATCCTTCAAAGCAGATACAAGCTTCTGAAAATCCTTTTCCAAAGCATGGTTTGCAGTGTTGAACATGATGTCCTGTATTTGACCTGCTGAAGTAGCCACACTCCATGTTGCATTCATCATGCAGTATGACTAGCACCACAATTACAATTTAGTAAAGCCATTGGAGGCAGATCATTTATTCAATGATCACATACAGAAGTTGCAAGGCCACTAATATTCATACACTGACTGAGTGTGCGTAGGAGAGCTGGGAAAAAAGAATCCATCCAACAGAGCTGGAACACTCTCTTGCGCGTAGGTTTGTCAATATTTGCATGTTGGACAGCTTTTCCTGACTCTCTGAACCATTCATCTGAGTTCATTTGACCCTCCACAGAGAGACCAACCAAGTACTGTTGGATAAGGGAGCAAAAAAACCATTCATTATGCTAGTAATTAACAATTAATATTCATTAGTTTAGTATATCAATCATACTGATGCTTGCTCACTGGCCAGATCTGATACTGAACCAGTTCAGCACTAATGATGCGGAAAAGGCTACTGAGATTGTGCAGTGTAGGCTGATTCACCAGGTCTTGGGATGTTTCATATAATGCATTCCCAATGAGCATCGCTTTATTGGCTGAAAAAACGACCTTTAGTAGGATTTACCACAATGAATCATTGCAGTTAGTTATAGGTAGCAGTCAAAGACGTTCACTATACCTGATCATTGGCCTCAGTGATTCCACCTGCAAGAGCAAGCCTGAAGGCGGAGACGCGGTGGTCAAACCAGCGATCAACCCGCATCCATATATCCTTCTTCTTGGGGCGCTGCAGGCGAAGCACCAAAAAGCTGTGTGCCACAAGACCCACAGTCACGACACATCCGTCAACTGAGACAATGCGTGCGTCCTCAAGAGGGTCTACCAAGTCAATGAAGTTGCACGCATCGATTAGTGACATCTTTCTCATAGTGTCCTTTTGGAAGAACGTTTTGATGGACGAGAACGTGTTCGTCGATTGAGTAGACCTGGTAGACATCACGGAGCGTTGATCGGAGTCAGGTTCACTGTTATTGGGTTGAATGCTGAGCAAAGAGCTTGAGGGGCGTCTGGAGAGTGATGGCAGTCGCCAGGGAGGATTAGGATGGAAATGTTGAAGAGGGTTCAGCTCGTCATCTTCACTGAAGAATTGTTCCTGCAAGGGATCACAGATTCAAAACGTGAGCACAATGGATATTCTAGATTACATTGAAGTTATGCACAATCTCATCCATAGTAGTAAAGAGGTTTGGATGGGGTTCAGAGGTCCTATGAAGTTGAGATAGACAGTCAGGCCAGTTTGTATGATAGCCAATATTCCCACGCCACCCCCAACGAACCCAACAAGAATATGGATGATTAAAATAGGAATGTAGGTAAGCCTGATAAATTTCAATTGGACAAACAACAATGACAATGCAAATGTGACTGCCTGGATGGACAGAAGCAAAATAGAGAATTGAGCCCTCAAGCTCTAGCCATGTATACTGTACTGGAACAACCATAAGTTCAGTCATGGGTCACAGGCCCCATTGAACCGAACTTAGCAGCATGGTCACGGGTCACAATGGGCAGCTGGACAGAGCGCTTATTAAATAATTAAAATTCAAAAGAAATTTCAATAAAACCCAGAAACCCTTTCAAATGCTAGGAATGGTGTAAGAGGCCAGAGGGCGGTGTAGCGAGCTATCAGATGTCTTGTGAACAGTCTTGCTCAACGCGCTTATGTGCTGGTCCAATCTTATTTGGCAAATCTTGTCGCGAATTCTTGTCGTCAATTGTTGCAGAAGCGAAACTGAGCATATGGATAGTGGAAAAGACGATTTTGAGAGTAGGGGTCTTCAGAGTAGAGTAAAATGCGCCTAAAATGCGAATAAAATGACCTCTCAAATCGCTGTCAAATCGCTCATTTGAGCACAAATTTGACAAATTTGACGCTACCGTGAGCATCCTGAGCCACATATTTGACACATTTTAGTCGATTTTAGCCTCCCAGCAACTTGGTGATCGAGGAGGGTGCAAGGGAAATTTGCAATGGAGGCCCTGTAGCGACACAAAGTGTGTTGCCAAAATCCGTGTGGCGCCCGAAAGGCGGGCTAATCATGGGAGATGTCGCTCAAGGATTTGATCATTGCCAGCTGCGAATCATCGATAAAATGCATGACTGGACTGTAAAATCGTTTCAAAGGCATTTGAGGGACATTTGAGAGAGTTTGACGCTCCGAGGCCCCAAATCCCTAAAATCGCTCTCAAATGCAATTTGAAGGACCATTTTATTTCGCATTTTAGCCGCATTTTACGCTACTCTGAACACCCCTAGTATATAGAGGCACCATGACGGGTTTCATGTAGCTTCTGGCGCAAGAACTGACAAATCTAATGCCTCTCCTTCCTCCCATCGGGCGGGTTCTGAGAATGGTCACAGGTCACCGATGGGTGTGAACTAATGAATTATCGGCCATTTGGTCGTAAACCGGGTCACAGGTCACGACCCCAGAACCTATGGTCGTTCCAGTACAGTATAGTAAAGAACAATCAGTCAATTAAGTATGCAAAGGTACAAAGTAAGGGAGCGAATAGTATTGTTTAAACTGATGGTTGGGAGTAGGCCAGAAGCCGGAGTCGATGATGTAGCGTCTTTGGATAAGCAAACTGGTGGCCCAAGGGATTGGGTCTAGTGATGCTAAGGTTAGGTTCAGAATCAATGAACCGGACTGAACCGAACCTGCGATCGGTTCAGGAGCGGGTTCGGTTGCGGCGCAAGCTGGGAGCGAACCTTTGTGAACCGCATCTGAACAGGGGTGAACTGGTTCGAACCGTATTATGAGTTTCACTTGCTCGAAACGCTCCTTCTCGCGTCAATTATGCTCTCATTTTGCAAGAGATAAGCTGGAAACCATATTTTGGATTATGTCGGATCTCCTTGCTGCTCAAGGTCGTCGCCGAGGCGGACTTTGTGACAGGGTCCTCCACTGTAAGAACCAAACACGGGTAAAAATCGCGGAAAACGCACGATTAATCGGAAGTCTTACAAAATGTAAGATTTTGTCTTGGGATGTACGATTTTTTCGGCAACATATTACTATGAGGACAAGAAAAGCGACCAACCATGTATGATTTTCGCATACAAGATGAACGATTAAATCTATGATGTACGATTAAGTCTGACATTACATATGAGGGAGAGAAAAATTAGTCCCAATGTTTCCTACAAGTGTATGTCTATTAGTCGGAAGGGGTAACTAATAAGGATCAAGCTTGTAGCGAGCGGAATATCATAGGGACAGGGAAGCCACCAATAATGTACGATTTTCTCCTACTCAACGCACAACTCAATCAGACGGACGATTTTGTGACTCAATTGGGCAGAGAAAGCTGGAGGATCAGTGATCATTCGCTTCTCCAGCATCACGGAGTAGAACTGGAGGTAATAACATCACCTTTTCTCACTCTTGATACTCTAGGTCGCGTGGGCCATCCCA
>WIDE01000275.1:0-15226 GCA_015039315.1 Clavulina sp. PMI_390 | reverse complement strand
AAGAGCTTGGGCCGTAGAGAGCGGAGGCGATGGGAAGGTTTGGTGGACGGGGGGATGGAGTTAGCTGCTCGGAAGTCCGAGCGGTGGTTGGTTGTGGCAGCGTGTGCGGCCCACTGGCGGGTCCAGCAAACGCGGATCTCCTTTTTCTGGGCGTTTTGTACGAAGGCGGCCGTGGTGATGGGGTTCGCTGGGGCGTCGTAACATCCTCGTTTGGCTAGGGGCGCGGCAGGGGCTTGACCGATGATATTGCTGAATAAAGGAGAAGGCCACTGGGGTTGACTATTGGCGACCACAGTCAAGCGTCAAATGGTAGTTGGCGAGATTATTCAATCGGCAAGAGCCGCATTTATTGGAGGCCTAGGAGTGAGAAAGCCGTACTGCTAGCAGAGGCTGCTGATGAAGAATTGATACCGTGCTTCTGATGTCGAGATCACTGAATTATAACTGCGGACGTAGATATCTGCAGAAGTCAAGATCCACGGTGCAATGCGCAGAAATGACTCAAGACATCCCGTCTCAGGCACGTAGCTTGGACTCGTTATATCAGCTCTAGCTATAGATGTCTCTCCATCAATAGTGTTAATTGCGTACAGGGAGAAGGATGGATCATACAAAAACACGATACCATTCCTTGCAGAGATTTGATCAAGGATGGCTCGTGCAGGATCATGGGCTGAAGCAGTGATACGAACCAGTCCTCCATAGCGCCGCTCCTGGACCGGTAGGTGAGGAAGAAGGTGACGGGCCACACTGCTGGTGATACCCGACACGGTCATGTCAGAGAGCTTGCCAGGCTCATACCGCGAGGAAGTCTCCATATAGAGATGAGTGTATATGGCGGATTCTGAGGGCCCAAGGTGAAACTCGGGCGGCCAGATAGTACGAACAGGAACAGCTCGTCGAGTCGAAGCGGGCGGGACTATATTACAGTCAAGCGAAGGATGACAGTAAACATTCCAGGTATTAGACATCCGGCACTAACTAAGCATGACGACCCATACATCTTTCGCGCACATAGAGCTGATGATGACGTGCTGTAGCAGCAGCGGGTATCGGATAGGAAATGAAGTGAGGAGCCGGGCCGTGGGCGGGTTCGGTGGGGTTTGTGCGTAGCTCATCTGGTTCAGCCAGTGAGCAAGGCGAAGTCTATATGATTGTTGTGCTGAAGCCTCAGATGCCGTCTTGGCTTGTGGTTCGGTTACGACATTCGAACATACATGTTCGAGATCCCTGTTCACGGATCGTTCGGTACGAGCAGCTTGTCTCTTTCGCCGAGACTTGATCATTGAAGTATCCCTTCGCGCCCAAGACCATTAGCCTAACCACGAGCGGCCGCGCAAAGAAAGAATCGGACACTCTTGCGCCTAGACCCTACATCACCTCAGACCAGTGATCTCCCCGCGTGTATGCTGTGCTGCGTGCCTACGAACGGACAGGTCTGACAGCCTCACACTCTTCCTATAGCGCTGTTGGCTGGTCCTATCAACCTAGTCTTGGGTGCAAGTCGCTTGGTGCCCCGTCATAAAATCTGCAGTCATGCCTCCTCCAGACCACGAGGCAGATGATGAACTTCAAAAGATCTGGAAGGATGCGATCTCTGCTTTTGAGGAGTCATCCAAAACGAAGCTTAGCGACAACAAACTAGCCGAGGCGCTAAGTAGTGATGTCTCGATGGATAAGATTGAGGCGACCTTGGCAACCTATGGCACAGATCTCAAGGCATTCCGTAAGAAGGGCCAGTCCGTGAGGAGAGCACTCAAGCCTCTCCTCAAGGGTCTTAAAGCAATCGTGGATCCCATGGGGGAGGTGGCATCATTTGTGAGTGTTATGACCTTACACTCACCACTTTATACTCAAGCGACACAGGTCGGCGTACCAGGAGGAAAGGCCATATTCGTGGCAGTTGCCAACTTACTCAAGGTTCGTGCATCTTGCGCATCCAATCGAGTGGCAATAACATTGCTCTCGTTAATAGGCGATCGATGGTGTCTCCCAAGTATACGATCACCTCACTGATGTACTCGAGCAAATCCGGGATATCTTTTCTCGTCTCCAGATTCTTACGGATGCGGACGCCATTACGCTGTCCCTTCGCAAGCTATACGTGCAAACACTAGCCCAGGTCCTCGTCATCCTTGGATACTACATCAGATATAGTAACGCTGTGCGTCGCGAGTCTAAATGGCGAGGGGGTCTGAAGGTTTGGAGTACTCGTGGTCGTAAGTTGGGGCAGATTTTGTTATATATCTTATTTCATCTGAAGATATTCCTTTAGGCGACTTCTTGTCATCTGCTGCTGAGAACACGGAGATTCAAGATGGAATTACACGGCTCGAGAGCCTGGGCAATCGCATACAGCAAACGACGACTGCAGAGATAATGGCATCATCGGCGAAAAGTGAGTAATCCTTGAAGCGCACTTGAACCAGCAGAATGGACTGACATCCGCTGTCCATGGTCAAGATTTGCGGAGTACCGATGCGATGAAAGAGCAGCAAGGTGCATATCCTATGTTCTGCTCTCCACGGTCGGTTCTCTGACGACCTTTCAGAGAAGCTCCAAGATCGTGCGTGGCTTGCAGCACCAGACCCCAACAAGAATCAAGAGGAGCGACGGAAGCAAGGCTCCTCAGTGCGAGACCATGGCCAATGGCTACTTGAACTCCCGCAGTTCCAGAAATGGCTCGTCGACCCCCGAGGGTTTTTATGGGTCTCAGCAAGTGGTGAGCTGCTCCATCCAACTCCAGTACGGTAATACTAAACAGCTCGTCATAGCTGGTGTCGGGAAGAGTGTTCTATTGTGAGCTTTATTCTGGTATTATTCACCGGCTTCTACTTACCGATTTTTCCAAGTTCTCGAGTTGTCGACTACCTCAAGCAAAAACATTCGACTTCTTCAGCTGGCCTTGCCTTCTTTTACTTCGACTATAGAGACGAGGCTAAACAAAATTACGAGAAGTTCCTCGCTTCCATCGTGCAGAGCTTCAGTCAGACTTCAACTCGCTGCAAAGACTTACTTCGAGCATCAGAAAAGCACACGCCTAACGCATCAGAGAGCGAGCTCGAGAGTCTGCTACACGCTATGTTGAACACCCCTGGCGCGAAGTTCCTGGCTATCGATGCGATCGATGAATGCTGGGAGAGCGAGCGCGCGAAGTCCCTTCTTCCCTTCCTTCAAAGCCTCACTAGGAACCAGTCGTCTTGCGGTGGAGGCCTTAAAGTCTTTGTTACGAGTCGCCCCGAGCCTGATATAGAAGAAGCGCTCTGGACTTTCGGCGGTGCCGGCCGCGTGGCGACGGATCGGCTTCGATTGGAGGAGCGTGAAGAGCATCTCACCACCCTCAAAAGTTTCATTCATACGGAGCTCCAAACTCCGAGATTCAAGGGACTGGGATGGTCCGAGAAGTTCATCGGGGAGGTCGAGGATGAGCTGCTCAACAAGTCTCATTCAATGTTTGTGCTTTCTCTTTTAACGATTCGCGTGCTTTGGGGCTAATCACTCGAACTTGTTAGGTTCCTTTGGGTCCAGCTCCAGCTTGAACAGCTCATGAAATGCTCTGAACACGATGCTCGCAGAATCTTGCCAAAACTTCCTCGTACCCTAAAGGGAACATATGCTCGTATTCTCGAAGCCATCGACGAAAATCGCCAGAAAACCGTTCGAACGGTGCTTGAATGCATTATCGCTGCTACCCGCCCGCTCTCTGAGAAGGAGATTGGGGAGATCTTTCTGTTCGATCTTGACCCCATTGACACCCAGCCATCATGCCTCCATCTTGGGGAAAACACTCTAGAGAATCAAAATGAAACTTCATCCGATAGGAAGAAGGGGGTCAACATCTTCAAGTTGATGCCTAGTAGCTTGCTCAGACGTGGACCCTCCAACGAGATCAGCTTTATCCATTTCACTGTTCAAGAGTACCTTATCTCACAACCTACAAGCTCATTACGTGGCCCGCATCCTTCCGATGCCGTACTTGCAGCATTTGGCACCTCACGAGAGAAAGCGCATGCGACGGCACTGCTCGTTTCGTTGAGCGTACTTGACGACAACAACAGCAAGAAACTCCCACGAATTGGGAAGTATAGTGATGCGTCGTGGTTCATCCATGCGAGATTAGCCATGCCCGAGTATTCGTCGATCGCTCCCGCGTTAGCACATTTCCTCCACCCAGAGTCAACATCCTTCAGGAACTAGGCGACTCGACGATATTCCCATCTCCTCAAGGCTGGGTGCCCACCTGACTCTCCCTGGCTCTCATCACTCCATGGTGAAGACATAGAGCCAGTCGGCCAGGATCAGCCAATTCATTGGGCGGTCCGGATTGGCTCGCTGAGCGATGTGAAGCGCCTCCTCAGCGATGGCGGTCCTCCTCCGCATGGGGATGCGGGGGTAGATATACGCAATGCACAAGATATAGTTGGGTGGACCCCCATCTGTTATGCCGCATGCGTTGGAGACATAGCGACGCTGGACGTTCTCCTTGAAGGCAATGAATCCTGGGCACTCCAGCATGTTGGACCGAAGAGCGAGACCCTCACCATAATCAATCTATTGCTCCCTAAAACGAGGTACACTATAGCGCCGGGGTCAACGGAGCCCACTATTGGACCTGGCGGGTTTACGAACTACTGTATAGATCTGATGGTTTGGCCAGTAATCCACGGTTGGCCGGGGACTTCGGATTGTGTGAAGGCGATTCGGAAGCTCTTAACTGCGGCTCCAAGTCCGATGGACCTTCTTTCACCATCCGACAGCCAATCGCCCCTCGGACAGGTCGTCACATCACGATGGTGCAAATCAAAACACGAGATAGAGATCGTAAAAATGCTCTTAACTCATGGTGCGGTCCCCGAACCAGGGATCATTGATTTTTTGATGTCGTATGCCTGGGAGAAATCGGACGCCACAATAATCACCACATTCGCACACGAGCATGGCGTCAATATGAATACTGGACATGCTTTACGTTGGGCAGTGGAAGCAGAGGCTGTCGAATGTGTGCAAGCTCTCCTGGCTCTTCGGGTGGATCCCAATATATCTGACCAAGATGGGAAGGGACCCCTCGATTGTGCGTTAGAGTATCATTCGCCGAGGAAGTTGACGGAAGGCGGCCATATGGGTGTGGTCGGTGACTATGAACCCAATGTCGTGCAGCAACGTATCTATGAGCTCCTCAAGCATCATGGCGCAGTACTGCACCACCGTGCTGGGGGTTCTGTCTGAATATGAGGTATCGCTGGCAAATCTGGTCTTCCAGAGTCTCGATACGAAGTGCGGTGTCATGGACATTTATTATTGGATTATTTCTTAACGTATTCATCTCTTGAATATATTTGATGTGGACACTACGCTATTCAAGAATCAGAGACACAAAAACCAAAAATCCCCAGTGCAGACCCAACGAACGTTGTAGATTTCCCATAATAGTGGGAAACCGCTCCCCCTTCTTGCAAGGTTGTTGTGGAAGCCATTGAAGTTATTGCTATAAGCCCATTTGAATAGTAGCGTCTGTTACCTCCCATAATTCAGCCAGCACGATGTTCACAGTAGGGTGATGGAGGAACAGACGTCCGGGGTTTCGTCCTCCCAAGTTAAGGATTTCCTCGCCCTGGATTTCGATAACATAATATCTATGATGATGACTGATATGAGAGTGGCGGAGGCGAGATCAGGCGGCCCTGAACATGTTCGAGTTGCTAAATCATGTAGATCTCAACCCACCTTGAACGCATCAGTTTCGAGGCAAATGGATGAATGACTGTCAAGGCATAAATAATCCATAGTCACGCAAGCTAGCTTGTCTCCACAATAACTGGATTTCTGAACAAATTACATCGCATTTAGACGGACAATCGATCCCGAAGCAATAATTATCATGCAATGAGAAAATCATAAGACCACAGCATTCGTCATCAAAGAAGTCCTGCAGGCTATCGGCCCGGGTGGGTGCTGCGACATGCGCAACGTACTCTATGTGTCGACGTACCCGGGCCCGCTGGGCAGCTTCAAGTGACCACCCCGTCCAAAAGGGGGGCGGTGTTCTGCATATTCTGACGCATTTGGATTAATAAATGGTCACGAATGGAACGGAGCTCTCACTCCTGATCTCAGATTTTTTTTATTTGCTGTGCAGTATATAAGTCGGGTTTGATTGTTCCCCTCTTCAGATCTACCCATCAGTTGACCATATCGCGCTAGGCTTAGGATTGCGAGGAAGACACCCACATCTCTCCAAAATGTCTGCAGACTTCTCTCTTCCGGACCAGGAAGCCAAAGATAACTTGAAAAAAATATGGAAGGATGCCATCTCGACCTTTGAGGAATCCGCAAATACGAACCTTAAAGACACCAAACTAGCCGAAACGCTAGCCGATGGCACCTCGATAGATAGGATTGAGGCCGCTTTGGAAGCACATGGGACAGACCTCAAGACGTTTCGCAAGAAGGGTCAGTCTATACGAAGTGCATTCAAACCTCTCCTTCGTGGATTAAACGCGATTGTCGAGCCTCTGGGAGAGTTTGTGTCGTTTGTAGGTGAAAATATTCTTATATCGGATTTTCAAACTCATGGAAGCTCAATTAGGCTGGCGTACCTGGGGGAAAGGCGATATTCGTGGCAGTTGCTACTCTTCTAAAGGTTCATATAACATTTGGCTTTTCAATCAAGTCCCACGAACTTTATCTCTTTGCGATAGGCGATCGATGGTGTTTCTCAGGTATACGATCACCTCACTGGTGTGCTCGAGCAAATTCAAGATGTTTTTTCTCGTCTTCAAATTCTCTCCGATGCTGACGCCATTACCCCTGCGCTTCGGAAGCTTTATATCCAGGCACTATCCCAGGTCCTCATTATCCTTGGATTCTATATTCGATACAGCAATTCTGTGCACCGAGAGTCTAAATGGATGACTAAAATGAAGGTTTGGATCGTTCGTAGCTGTGAGTTGAAGTAGATCTTGTTGTGGTCGTTAGCTCACATCATGTTGTTCTTCAGACGACCTTATTTCGTCTGCTACAGGAAATACAGAGATCCAGGATGCTCTTTCTAAATTTGGAGAGTTAGGACGCCGTATACAGCAGACTGTGGCTACGGAGATAATGGCCTCTTCGACAAAGAGTGAGTGAGGCTCGATACTTACCCAACAAGCAACTTGAGCCAAAAAACCGTTCCTGTTGGATAGATCTGCGGAACACATATTCGTTGAACGAGAGACAAGGTATTTATGTTATGTTCTGGTCTCTGGTATCCACTTGCCGATAATCATGCAGCAAAGCAGCAAGACAGTGCGTGGCTTGCAGCACCAGACCCTGACGAAAATCAAGAAGAACGCCGAAAGCAAGGCTCCACAGTACCAGAACATGGCCAGTGGCTACTAAATCTCCCGGAGTTTCGGAAATGGGTCGTTGATCCCTCTGGTTTCTTTTGGCTCTCGGCAAGTGGTGCGTTGCTCCTACCCGCTCTCCCATCAGGGTAATATCGAACCCTTTTTCCCCCCGCCCCTCCCGAAAAATAAAAATAGCGGGTGTCGGGAAGAGTGTCCTATTGTAAGTTAATTTTAATCTCGTTTCTTAGCCTGTAATGACTTTCATGTGAAAGCTCTCGAGTCGTCGACTACCTCAAACAAGATCCATCAACTTCATTGGCTGCTTTCGCATTCTTCTATTTCGACTACAGGGACGAGGCCAAACAAAATTACCGGAACTTCCTGGCCTCTATCGTACAAAGTTTTGGCGAGAGCTCGGCGAGCTGCAAAGAGCTGCTTAGGTCACTGGAGAAACGCAAACGAAATGCGTCGGAGAGCGAGCTCGAGACATTGTTGTGGTCCATGATAGATACTCCTGGCGCAAAATTCCTTGCTATCGATGCCATTGACGAGTGCTGGGAGAGCGAGCGCGCTAAATCACTCCTTCCACTGCTTCAAAGACTCTCCAGGAATTGGTCTTCCGGAAGCGGAAATCTTCAAATATTCGTCACGAGTCGTCCGGAGCCCGATATCGAAGAAGCACTCTGGACATTAGACAATCATGTTAACCGTGCCGTAATCGAACGGCTACAACTGGGGGAGCGTGAAGAACACCTCAACACTCTTAGAAATTTTATCCGTGCTGAGCTCGCAAGCAAGAAGTTCAAGGGACTAGGGTGGTCTTCAAACTTCACAAGGGAGGTTGAGAATGAGCTACTTGCCAGGTCTGATTCGATGTGGGTTTTTCCTTTCGTATTTGAGGTACTTATTACTATAAAATATAAGGCTTACATATGGAATGCATAGGTTTCTTTGGGTCCAACTCCAGCTTGAACAACTCATGAGGTGTTCCGAGCATGACGCTCGCAGAAACCTCCCGAAACTCCCACGCACACTGAAGGGGACCTATGCCCGGGTTCTGAAAAGCATTGACGATAGCCGCCAAAGGACCGTGCGCACAATACTCGAATGCATCATCTCTGCTGCACGCCCCCTCTCTGAGAAGGAGATTGGAGATATCTTTCTCTTCGATCTTGACTTTATTGATGAGCGGCCATCGTGCCTCTCCCTGGAGAGTATAACTGCGGATAATCTAGAAGAAACTCGATATATTCATAACTCTGTCGACATTTTCAAGCTCCTCCCTAGCAGCTTACTTCGACGTGGACCACATGGTGAAGTTAGTTTCATCCACTTTACCGTTCAAGAATACCTGCTATCGGAACCTATGAGCTTGCGCGGCCAGACATCCCAGGCTCGCGACGATGTTCTTGCTGCATTTAGCACCTCTCGGGAAAAAGCACATAGCACGGCATTAATCATATCGTTGAGTGCTCTAGACGATAAGAACCGTAAGAAACTTCCAAACATTGGAAAGTACTGTGATGAGTCGTGGTTCATACACGCGAAATCAGCTATGTCTCATTATTCGTTGATTTCTCCTGCGCTGGCTCACTTCCTCAGCCCAGAGTCAACTTCCTTTGATAGCTGGGCGGTTCGACGGGGCGTGGACACATTATCCCCATATGACCCCCGGAAGAGCGCTGCGCAGGAGGTCATTGAGATAAAACCAGTTGGGCAAGACCTACCGATTCATTGGGCTGTTCGCATTGGCTCGCTCAATGATGTCAGACGCCTTATCGAACTTGATAATCTCGACAAACACGGAAGTTCGGGCACAGACATCCGGAATGCGCAAGACATGATGGGATGGACACCCCTTTGTCATGCCGCATGTATCGGGGATATGTCGATGATGGATGTACTCCTCGAAGGCAATACCTCATGGGCACTTCAAAACGTTGGGTCTGAGAGTGAGAGCTGCACGATCCTACACCTTTTGATTCCCGGAGGACGACTCCCTGATGTGGTTACGGAATCTCGGGGATTCGCCCAAGAGTGCAACGTTTCCCTTTTCTGGCCGGCTTCCTCAGCTTGGTGGTTCGCAGCAGAGTGTAGAACTGCAACGAAGAAGCTGTTGGCCACAGCCCCAAGCCTTCCAGACTTCCTCTCTGCCGGTGATTCGACCGGCGAGTCTCCGCTTGGACAATTCCTCTGCCACAGCTCCTTCATCAGCAATCTACCTGTAGAAAGCTTTGAAATGCTTCTCGACTATGGCGCAGATCCAGAGACTCAAAGCAAGGAGGGCCGAACTACCGCCGACTACATAGTAGAATACGCTTGTGCGACTTCTGATGCTTCATTCATTAGCACATGTGCAAAGCGATATGGTGTTAACATGAACACTGGACGTCCTTTGTTCTGGGCGGTAGAAAAGGAGGCCGTTCAGTGCGTTCAAGCTCTTCTGGAGCTTCATGTGGACCCCAACATGTGTAACGAAGATGGAAAAGGGCCTCTTGATTGTGCGCTCGAATTTCATCCACAGTCTCATCCTAACGCCACGGTGCTCTACACGAAAAAGAGCTTTAAACAGGCAGCCCGAAGACACCATCCCAGCCAAGAGCAGCAGCGCATCTATGAGCTCCTTGAGCAGTACGGGGGAGAACTGCATCATGTAATACCCCGTTCCATCCCCTTATCAAGATCTTCCTCACACGGATCCTTCTCAGACGAATCCGACAATGAATACGGAGCGTGGTGGTAGAATCATATCTGTACCCGATCAATGTGGTTATCAATGTTTCTCATATTTTTCTTCGCATTTCCATTTTCCGAACGTTGCTGGCACAAAGAGGCAAATTCAATCGGCTAATAGCCATATCCCTTGTCGCAGTTGCTCGAAAATCTCGAAAGTTTCCATAGGGGCACATCAGTTGATTTTTCTACCGTGACGTACCGCTGTCATTGAAGTAAAAAAGTTAGTTTTTTGTCGTAGAGTTATGAATCAACTATTGGATCGAAAGGTTGCATATTCATAAAAGTGGCTGTATTGTGAGACCTAGCAATGAGAATGACTCGACGTAACCGCACATGAACTGGTAAGCTCCCCTTGGCAGCTTTCTAAAGGCGAAAAAATTGATGCCGGTATACTCAAACTTGCCACATTTTATGTGATGCATCACATTCGCAGACCAGTATGGCCTCCGATTTGACACTGGACTTGCCTGGCATGCGGTAGTGGAAGTCGAGGCCTTAGGTGTCCAAGCCTTTTTGGATTCTCACGTGGACCCCAACGTATGAGATAATTATAGGAACGGGCCTCTCGATCGTGTACTGGAGTGTCATAGCTAAAGAGGAGGGTTTGAAACCAAAGGGAACATGTAGGAGCCGTCCATAGTTGCGAACCTAGCGACAATCGGCGGCGTATTTACATGCTCTTCAAAACAAGAGGGCGTAGAGTTTCACCACATTGGTAAATATCTCGCATCCTTGGGTCGGTCTGAGTGGGAGGCAGGGTCTGAGTCCGAGTCCAAGCTCAACATTGGCTAGGCGATGGAGTTCCCCGCAGCCTTGTTGCTGATAGTAGAGATCATAGTTGAATTTTGCTCTGATGGATTCTTGGTATCTTCATCTTTCAATGGACCGCTTGGGGTAGGCGATTGCAAGACCACTACATTTACCCACCGTCGCGCTGGTGTTCTCAACAGTGACAGTGGTGGTGCCAACCTCAACGGTGAAGTGGATACCTGCGAGAGGGATAGCGAGGCCAGCGCCAGGCTGTTATGTGTAAGACGAGCATTATCACGAGCCGTACATGTACACGGCTCCCTCAATCATATGAGCAACAAAGTGGACGGCACGGTGGGAGAAGGCGGAGCAATGAGGCTGGAAGTCTGCTCGTGAAGGAGGATTGTGTAGCGGTGGAGTTCGGGACCGGCCAGGACTACACACCGACAGGCGACGTGTTAGTTGAGCGAGTACGAGCTATTACTGAGCACTGGAACTCACGGGAGCCCCCCGAAGAGGATCGATGCTGCTGGTGTGTCGGAGACTCCACCAGAGAGATCAATGACTGTAGGTTCGAAATGAGGGCAGCTGACGACGCTTCTGTGTGAGGGCGCGATAACCTACAAGCGTTTTGTTCCAGAGGCAGTAGAGGTCTGGGCATGGCAAATATCGGTTGTGAGAAATGTTCACTCGTTTCTGCATGCGAATCTAGAATACCTGACGAATATCGAAGTAGTTCCATCCATCATGAGGACAGTGGATCTCCCAGCCAAGGAATGGAGATGAGGATTAATCTCTAAGGGAAGATTATACTGGTTGACGCACCGTTGGTAATGCCCATGACGGCAATGGTCGAGAGCCTCAAATCTTAGGCTCTGGAATGGAAATTCCATGGGAGCTAGGGTCGAGGAGATACGGTGCAGTTATAGAGCTCCAAGAGGTCGCCCGTCCGTTTGTCAACTTCAAGGTTTCCAAGCACATACGTCGCAGCAGTAGAGTTAAAGTTGACGGTGAGCAGCCCATTGGGGTTGAACGAGAGAGCCGCATTCTAAATCACAACGAAAGAGATCGATACCAGGAACGTGTCGGTGAGCGAGAGAAACAGAATTAGAGAGGGAAAGCCACGCTAACAGGAGCAATCGTGACATTTATGGGAGACTACTCGACCAGTGCGAGCCCCAGAGAGGCAACGTGTATCACGGAGGTGTTCCAATCTAGAAGTAGGCAATGAGCAGAATGAGGTATTGACAACAAAATCAACTCGATCGGCGAGTCTTCACGTACCCGTAGTATACACTGGGCTAACCAGGGTTGGGACGGCAGCAACCGTATGGCGGGAGACATTGAGCGAAGAGAGAACCACAGGATGGCTGGTTCTCTATGACAGGCGAATTACGTGGACCTCAGCGCAATTTATTTTAGATCTAGCCTCATCTGCCTGACCAATAATTGCCGAAATGGAGGTGAGGGTGTCGAAATCTTGAGCGGTGCCCCAGTTTTGGCTCGGCATCGGATTCGAACAACTCTGAACAGTCGTGTTCATCGACCAAGGGCCAACAGCCCAACCCATCCTCTGGCTATCACTTCCCACAGCCATGCAAGTTGGTTGACCTTCCGACAAATATTTGAAGGATTGCTTTGTACCTGAAGTTGGCGAGCTCAATCCTGAAGCTTTACGCAAAGAAAGTAGCAGAAACTCATTTACTCAGAGCATTCCCTGTCAACGAACCACTGAAGGCTCATATATCAGAGCTGGAGCTGGCTGTGTATCTAATCTCGACAACTATTCTCACATCATTGCGGCATCCGAATAAGGTCCGATGTTGTATGGTGTGCCGATCGAAGATTAATATTTAGTTCCATCCCGTATATTACCCTTTATGAGGAATATAGCTAGAACTATGTAAGACCTTCGCGTCAGCAACGCCTAACCTTCAGTAATATAGACTTTGAGCCATTTACCTTCATTCGGACGAGTGCGCCGTCCACCTTTCGGCCGAGCGGTCACCCCATCGTATGCTTGATCCCCGCATCGTCGGGTGCCCCGCCTTATGCGTCAAACCTTATAGTATAGCATCGGCGGCCAACAGACACGCTTCAGTATATGTACAAGTGGTTAGAGAATAATGGACATCATCGATTAACCAACCCAGAACCCGTCCGATTTCTCGGTCTCTTCCTCTCTCTTTTCTCATCTATCTCCTCTCTCGCTCGTTTCTTCCTCTCGTCCACTCCCTCTGGTCCTCCCCGCTCGATCTCTCTCAGTGCGTCGTTGACGCGTTTTCCCGTTTTCCGTCTCGCTCGACACGACCCGTAACACGAGGCGACTAGCCTACAAGCTGATCTTGCAACCACCATTGAGGTTGAGTCGAGGATTGATTCAAGCACAAAATAAAGAGTCACAAAAGCTGGCCTTGATCATCTCATGGGGAACATACAATTGAGAAGAGTTTGGTAGCGACTGCACCAAAGGAACCTGGAAGTCCGCACTGACTATCAACATTACTTGAACTTGCGGGTTCTTTTGTTTATCAAAGTCGATGTGGATAGGGACATGCTGGTATAAATTCAAAAGGAAACTGGTTGGAGCACCTAACTCTGGCGCGATATTTCAACTCTAGCACACAGAGTACACCTATCGGTGAGATCGATCAGTAGAGGTGGTGCCAGAGGCAGTTCGTGCGCAAACAAGATAGCAACGACTCCATCGAGCGTGACGTGCAAAAAATAACGATACCAGCATGACACAGCCCGCCCCAGTGCGAAACAACAGGTTCTACCCAGAGAAACACATGAAACAAGAGCAGCCATTCCCAACAGGCCCATGACTGAGGCTCCGACAGCGACAAAGTCAACCTTCATAGCACCGCTCTAAGACCGCGTCGTATTGCAAGGTGATGAGTCGGCGCCGTGCAGCTAGCACCCAGACGTCGTGACGACAAGGGTAATAGTGGTGTTGATGGCACTGGTGATCTCGACCGATAAAGTAGCGGTGTCAAAGTCAACATGGATACCAGAGTTGGGAGCGGAAGAAGATGGGACAGTGAGGTCGGACAGCTGCTGGGACAGTGAAATGGTGAGACGATGAGGTCAGAGCCGGAAGCAGGACTACGCGCACAGAGTCAATCCCATGCGAGTTGAGCCATTGGGAGCCATTTCAGTGTGCTGCAACCCACGCTCGCCCTACGAAGGGAATAGTTTCTGCTAATGTGTTGGAGACCCCGCCAGAAAAACGATGACGATACGCGCGTGAATGCGGGAAGCGGACGATGCAACTGACTGAAGGCATGCTGGGTGACCAGGTCACTGTCCTAGAGGTATGGAGGTCGATTGATAATAAAATTGAATATGAGAAAGGTCGACTCGTCTCCGTATCAATAGAGAAATATACCTGATAGGATCCAGGAGCTGTGTGGTTTCCGACACATACGAGGACAGCGCACTTTGCGATGGTAAAGGAATATGCACGAGGCTAAAGCACTAAGGAAAGTCTGTACCGTTTGACGCAATGGTAACGGTCGGGAGCTTCAAGTCTCGGATTCTGAGCTGGGCTCTCCATTAAAGCTTGGTGAAGATACTGCACAATCGCAGAATGTTAGGAGGTATGTCGTCACTCTGCTAAAGGTTAGGCTCTAATCGCATACATCGGAGCAGTGGAGTTGGGGTTGGTGTTGAATAGTTCATTAGGGCTGAGCGATATGGTCACGTCTTAGAAACGTAAACAGAGAGGAGAAGGATTTGGGCATCAACATGTTCGTGAGCGCGAGCAGCGGGAACGAACAAGGAAGCGTGTGTTACACGAACAGGAATAATCCCGGCGCCAATGAACTGCCGCTTGACGAGCGCGAGCTCCAAAAGATCAGGACGTGTATGACGAGAGGATTCAAGTCTGAAAAAGAAGCGACGGGAGCCATGAGATGTTCGCCGCAAAGGCGACTTGTGACGAGCCTTACATACCCGCAGCATCCACCGAGCTGAACACTGGCATGGCTGAGATGGCAGCAACAGCAGGCATCCGGCAAATAGTTGATGATAACGTGGTTAGCTTCTGGCTCGTTGGACACACTTGAACAGCCATGTTCGTTGACGCCTTACACATGTGTAGCGGCGGCAAGCGCCCAGTCCCCGACGTACACAAAACCTAGATGAAGTCCGAAAATGGGATTGGAATATCGCTCAAAATTTTATTACTCCTTATACAAATCGCTCAGAGCACGGCAGAGTTCGCGTGCTACAAACGGTTGAGGCCCACATTGAGCAGTTGAAGTCTTCAGACACTCAATGTGGGCCTCAACCGCCATGAAATATTTTAGGCTCATCCTTAAATGTGTGCTAAGAGTTGATGATCTCGAAACATTTATCTTATGGTAGAAGATCCTGATATACTTGCTTGGTCGAACACTCGTGTTAGG
>WIDE01000274.1:0-15781 GCA_015039315.1 Clavulina sp. PMI_390 | reverse complement strand
GGACCCTGCGCTAAATGAATGGGCAGCAAGCAGGCCCATTCTGGCAGCATACACGCTAGTGGAACTGTCATGGAGTTGCCTATACTTGGCCTATCTGATATATATGTACATGAAAAAATAATTATATATGACAGAAAATGCACTATATATGTCGTGAATCACATAATATATTTGAAGTGATTCAAGTTTACTTATGAGACACCGTGTTTGCCATACTTATATAACTGTAGAATGATGTATGTATTTCTCACAATATAACCCTTTGTACATCATTTTTATCATGGTGTGTGACTCTTCCCAGAAGATCAAGCTCCTTGTCTCTCAAACCTAAGAATCAATCAGCACTATCAACACCTGCATCACCAGGTTGCATCTCCTTCAGAGCCCCTTGGCATCCTGGACCTTCTGCTCATAGCGTGCACAGCCATCTCCCACACCTCACAGTAGACTTGCCCAAAGCAACTAACCACTGGCTCCAGAAGTGACTGTGGTAGCATGACATTTGACAGCTATGTGACACCTGTGGAAGCAATTGGCTTTCTGGATCTGTCCCAATCATCCAATCAGCTCCAATTGAGATTCTGCCCTTTACTCCACACAAGGTCAGCATCTTTCCTGCAACTCTCTCTACTAACCCCCTCTTTTCCTTAATTGCAGATTGGGATTTTCCACTTTTGCACACAGACCTAATCAGAAGCAAGCCACAGCTAGCTACCAGTCTCAACCTTTGCTAGCAGCCTGATTCCCTCTTACAATGTGTGAGTGAAATAGTAGATGCAAGCTTTGGCTCTTTGAGTAGTACCATCAAATTAACCTGCTCAGTCAATGTACAAATGATGTTTTGCAGAAATATGGTATAAACAGTTCATCATGTAGGAGAAAATGTAAGGGGTCTCCATAATTCTAGAACTCTGAAGTGTTGGTGTTCACAGGATTGGCCAGAATGCCCATCATTGCAGATCTATTAGCATGGGAAACAGAGCTAGAATGTGCAAAATGTAAGCTGGTGCCATAAAAAGAGGTTGGGGATGGGAAGCAGGAGCTGTGGTAGTGGCTAGAGCAATGATTGGAGGGTATAGGAGTGGTAGATGAGGTCGTAAGTTGTAAACAAGAAAGAGGGGAGGCAGGAGACAAGATGAGACAACAGAGGAGAGAAAGCAAGAGAGAGGGAGAGAGAGAGAGAGAGGAACTAGACAAGAAATTAGACAGGAAATGAGCAAGAAATCAGACAAGATATGGGACAAGAAATCAGAAAAGAAATTACACAGAGAAATGAGAGCAGAAACAACAGATAACTAGTTGATTTGTGTGGTATGGTGCTAAGGTTCTTCCATGTAGATATATACAAACAATAAAGAGCAAGTGAGGCACTCTAGAACTAACTAATAGATAAAGTAGCTAATAGTGGGTATGAAGCAAAGGGCTCTACAGATTCCAATTGCCATCCCTTACAGAAACTTCCCAGTAGAACCCACACATAGTGCTATTGAAGTCAACATGTACACAGTACTATACTGATTCCATACTACAGACTGCCTCTATTCAAAATATTCAGCTAACTGGGGCAGCTACTCAAACTGTGCCAGCATGGTCAGGAGGGAACAGAGCCAAAAGTAAATGACATGTTTTGAGAGAAGAACTGAGCATGGGAAAAATAAACTGCACAATTGAATTCCCCTGAATTTTCCGCACCCAATGGTATATAATATGTCCTGGTAGCATGAGTTTTCATCAGCTCTGGGGAAAGTGGACTTTATGCTAGGGGGAACAAAGACATGCTTTGGGGAGCAACAACTTGTTCTGGGGAACAATCTATTTTCCTGCAGACATGCCCCAGAGATTTTCTACCAGAAAATTCCTGTCTTATACCCACCAGTAAGGTCTTAGAAACATATCAGCATAGCTGTAGGTCTTGCTTGATGCAAAGATGGGGTAAACAATGCAATGTCTGAATTTGGACATTTGAAATGTGCAAATTTCCTGTTGGTGAGTGTACCCTTGACCCCCAGTCCCTCAGCTTCAGTACACATAGCATAGCACTAGGCTGGTTCCATTGCCCTTACAAGTAAGGGCTGGGACCACTAATGAATTGGCTCATATTAGGTCAAAACTGTATTGGTTCATATGTATTGGTAAACAAGCATAAATGACCATATAAGGGTATTCTTCACAGTGTTTATGTCAAGGGAGATGCCAGATATGGCAAATGGCACAATACAAATTCGACCCAATAGAGCTCTATTCAAAGTGATCCAAGCCTAGCATAGCACATTCAATAGCCATATCATTTGCATATCTATATTCAAAATTTCAAGGAGATTGGTTGAGCAGTTCTTGAATTATGCAAGGGCAAACATTTTTGGCCCATTCAATGGTGTGGCCAATTCAGTCTTGAATGACTGTACAAAATTTATGAATATTTCCATCATGGTTAGGCAAAAACCATTGGGAAGGAACACCCTGGATATTCTTTCAGGTTTTCAGAATATGCCATTCAGGATGTTCCTGGGTATAAAGATTTGAAGAGCATTAGCAGAACAGGGTGAGATCAGCATGTTTGTGGCATGTTCATGGAATGTTCTCAAACAGGAACATTCTGAAATGTTGCTTTTCTACATTCAATATCAGCTGTTATGTCTGTGCTTATGATGATGTGATGCATATGAATATGGGGCATTATATTAACTATCACTGCTGTACAATTCCTCTTAACTCACAATGTATTGGATTTCCTAGCTACTGGGATGCATCAGGGACTCAGACCTTGCTAAGTACATAACTATATATCTCCTCTCTATCCTCAAGCCATGGTAACATGGCCCTCCAGTCCTTTGGTGAGCATACTTCATCTGGCCTGCTATCCCTCTGCAATGATGACCCAGCCCATGATATCTCATACCTCTTCAGTGCATAGGCAAACACATGAGCTGTTGCAAGTGATGGTTTGGAATGGAAAGCTAATTTTGCAAGCTCAGCAGATTCCCTCCCATAGTTACAAGCATTTTCATATTGCTCCAACCAACAGTAGGTTGCTGCAACAGCAGTTAGAAGTTTTGCTTGAAGCCACACCATATCCATGATTTGGGGATCAGCACTGAAATGCTTAGCACCATCTTTGGCTAACTGAACTCCTTTTAGAGCCACCTCTAGACTTGCTGCAGCATCATCTTGATACAAATATGCTGCAGATAATTGGAAATGGATGAAAGCTGCAGTATGAAGTCTGTCAGCATTGCTAAATGGACCCAGCTGATCAAAGAGTTTGATGCTGTGCTGATATGCATTGAGGGCCATGAAATAGCACTTTGCATTATATAGTGTATCACCCTTGTAGTTGGAAAGATTTGCTTGCTTATCAAGTAATATATCCCCCATATAAATTTTTGGAGCAATATAGTCCATATATGCAAGCACAGCTAGAAAGTCATTTGTAGAGGAAGAATGATTTGATGCAATGATCAGGGCTTCCAAGGAGGAGTAGAGTTTCTGGTGTCTGCTGATATTTGTCTGGGTAGTGCTCTGTGCTTGAGCCATGGGTTTGGAGGGATACACCTGATTTGCATAGTGCTAGACAAAGGGTGGCAAGGATTGGTTAGTAATTGAAAAGTCATACCACTGTGCAATTATACCTGAGCCGCTGCAAGCTTATCTTGAGTAACAAGAGGCAGATTTTGGATTTTGCTTAGTGCAGTGAGTGTACTCATTAAGGACCAGCCAGCTTGATAGGTGTCCTCATATGGAGTGTCAATAGGGTCCAGTGGTGCATTGTGTAGGTTTTGGGTAGTTGGTAATGCCAATGATGATGCAGGAACAGCTGCCTGATTGATGTGCTTCAGTAGCCCTGATGAGTCAATAGGGGAGTGGTGCAACAATGTAGGTGGAGTGATTGGTGAAGGTGCAAATCCAGGTTCTGGAGAGGGATTATGCAGATGACATGTTGAAATTTCTGAGATCTTGCTACACACATGATGTATGCTTGGCTGATTGGCAGGTTCTTGATCCCACATTTGGGAGACCACCACCCAAAGCATATGGACTGTCTGTTCACCAAGTGCCCCAAATACTTGCATAGGTGGCTGCTTGGGCCGGAATCCCTGCTCTGCAGCATTGGAGGCTGCACGCTCATTTTCATATTCAGCAAAGGGTTTCTGGAGGGTGGCTAGCTCAAGTATTGTCATTGCAAATGCATAGCAGTCAGAAGCCATGGTGGAACGGAAGGCACAATTTGCCAGAAGCTCCGGAGCTAGATAGCGGAGTTTCCCACCCTCAACAATCCCAGTTGAAGTGCGGGTTTGTTCATGTTTGATCCGGGATAACCCAAAATCACACAGAAGACCTTGGCCCTCAGCATCTATGAGAATGTTCCGCTAGTAGAAAGCTTTCCATCAGCAGGTTTTGGTTAGAGAGGTGGTTAAATAAGCTCACTGCATGGATATCACCATGGATAATGGGAGGGAGCATTCCATGAAGGTACTCCAGAGCAGATGCAATGTTGTGAACCTTTAATCAAAAGCAAGGAATACTTAGTGTGATGGGAAAGAACCTACTGGAGCCAACTTACAATTTTGATCATATTACCAGGCCGCTCCAATGCCTCTAAGCTTGCTAAGTAATTAAAAGCATTTCCATTGATAGCAAATGGCATCACAATTGATAGTGGGTGGTCATTGCAAGATGAAATCCCAAGTATAGGGAGCACATTTCGATGTTGAATTTGGATCTGAGACATAATTTCACGTCGTATTGCCTTCACATACTAAGCTTATCAGCATATAATACTGTGCAAGAGGCAGGCAAAGACCCACCGACACAATGCGCTTGCCCTCAGGCGATGTCCAGTCTTGGTTCTCTGGATGTCGAGCCTCCCGAACAATCACCACCCTGCCATCAAGCTCAGCAGTCCAGATAAAAGCCTCGCCCCCGGCATCCTTGAACTTGCGGTTACACACTTCCAGCATCTTCACTCGGCGGGGTAATATGCCTGACTGCGCTACAATATCTTGAATCAGACGCAAGACTTGTGGTCGTTGGTCTCCAAGTCTGTGCCCAGGCTTGTCAAGCGCCTACAAAAGTAACAATGCATCATCAGTTTCACTGCGAAATTTGAATGAAAATTACCTGTGCTCACAGATTGAAGGATATCAAGAAAAAAAGCCTGTCTTTTCTTGTTGTCCATAATATCGAATGATTCTGGATCAGAAATAACTATTTCTGCAAGCGTGACTGGGTCAAGAGTCTATGAAGATAATAAGACAATGTGAAGTAACCAAGGGTTGTTCTAGTGAGGGAATTTACCGGCGCTATGACTGATTCTTCCGAATGAGAAGAGACTACGAGATGTTCTATTAGCTGTGACTGTTGTACATGCGGCTGATGGGGGGAAATTGTCCCCATGTGGAAGGTGTTATAGGTAGGATTGTCTGCATCGGTTGCTGGTCCCTCGGTGCTGAGTACATGAGAAGGAGCGGGGGTAGACTGGGACGGAGGAAAGTGCAGTGGAACAAAGAAGGTGTCTTTGGGTATAGTACGATTCACCCCCCGACTGGGCCGCGTGAGTGCCCTCCTCGTCTGAGCATGAGTTTTTGGATGGCCAATCGACGAAATATCCATGCTTTAGAGGGCCGTAGTGTTGATATTGCGTGGATCAAATTGAGTAGTAGAAAAGTCAATTCTCCGGGGCCCTCAGATCAGATCGGTGTCAGTGCTTGACGAGCAGCTGGTAGGAAGGGACGCCTTGGAGCAGTCCCGTTGCACTGCCTCGTGGGCGCGACTCGATATGGGATTAACTCTCAGCGGCAGAACAACACCTTGAGTATATTTTCTTGTTATCTGACTCGCTTCTGAGGGTATATAACGCTGATATAGGCTTGAGTCGATGTGCTCTTGCTGGCCTCTCACCGCTCTCAGTTCCAGCAGTCTTGTGGCGGAGGTCTGGGCAACTGGGTGGAGCTGCTGGATATACAGCGAACACGTATCAACCAATCGCATTGCACTGATCTCTAGCGATACATTAAAACCCAGGCGGCTTGAATTTGAACCTCGTACGCAGCCATAAATCTGGCCCGATTGCACACCGTTGACCGCCCCACGCAGAATCACGCCTAATCGGCGCTGCCGCTGCCGCCCATACTTATCGACAGGACGACACGTTGCCCGATATAACAAAAAGATTATAACCTACTTGACAGTCATTCTAATTGCTACCTGATCACTATGACCATATATGTAAATCGAGGAATTCCTCGTTCAACAGACTATAACAGCGTAGCGCTTCAAAAATACATCTATAACACTAACTTGCTCCACTATCTACACGTAAGTAACCCATACACCATCAATCTCTACCAACATACTCCTCCATTCTTCCAGTGAGCACAGAGCATCGAGATCACCCTCCTTCCGTGGCCCTAACCCACCCATTGCTGTCTCATACCACTCTGGTCCCGTCCCAAACGTATTGGCCGCACCGGCTGATGGTCGAGAACGGAACACTGCTCTTGCAAGCTCTGCCGCCGGTTTCCCGTGGAGACGAGCCTGCTTGCGTTTCGCAAGGGAGCTGCGAAGCTGCAATCAGGGCCTTGGGAAGCAGCCATGGTGCCCGTTCCGGATGATCAGCACCTAAATGGCGAGCGGCGTCCTCAGCTAATCGCACGGCCCCGAGCGCCTGTTTCAGAGCCAAGCTCTTTTCGCCTGTCCGAGACGGGACCATGAGATTGTGATACGTGACTCGATATGGTTGTGCCGAAGTTTAACATTGTTCGGCGTGTCCAGCTGGCTCGAGTGTACGATAGATTGCTGGTCCGCGCGGATTGCCTTGGAATAGCGCTGAGTCCAATAGTGTGCGTATTCCTCTGCGTGGAATAGCCAGGCCAGCTCGGCGACCAGAGGATCCCCCACGTAAACTCTTGAAACAAAGCGCCGAGCATGTGCGATCACGGCGAACAACTCGCCGGGAGATGCGGAATCAGCAAATAGGAACGCTGAGCCGGAGAGTGAAAAATATAGGTTCTTGAGATCTTGCTTGGATTCGGAGGGGGTGGTCTCCTGTAAGGGATTGGACGAGCGTGGAAGGTATATTTTCGAGCATCATCCTAAGATAGAGTGTGAATTAGATGGTACGATAGAGAATTGTGCAGATCCGTAAAGATACCTGAGCCAGAACGAGGGTCTTTTGAGTTTCAGCCGAGATAGGCTTGATATTCCAATGAGCATCAAGGGTACGCAGCAAGGAAAGACCAACGAGCTGTTCATCGACCTCATCTGCGATCGACATATCAGCAGCCTCATTGGGCGTAGCGCCCTGCAGCGAGGGCGCCGGAGGTCGCGGGGATGGCCGAAAAGCCAGAGCTAGTGATTCTGTTGCTTATTGTATGAGCAATGAAGACGTAACGAACGCGGTTGATATGGTGGGCTCAACGGCCGCGGAGGATAATGAGGTAGGAGTAGAAAGGACGTTTTCGAGGAGGATGGGTGGATTGGGCTCGATAGTGTCGTTGGAGTGGTGTTCAGCGCTAAGCGAAGAATCCGAAGCTTGGGTGTGCGTGGAGACCCCAACGGTATCACCACTAGCGCTGGCGATGGACACAGTAGACTGAGGGCTGGGCTACACTACTGTAGCGGAAGAGTTCCTACTGCTTGTCATCGGGTGGCTTCCGTCCCAGTACCGGGAAAAAACGTTGCTCCGAATCGCATTCCCCATGCCAATGTGCCAGACATCGCAAGTCCCGTGAACGAAGCACCCAGACTCGGCAGCTGCAAGATGCTGCTCTACAAGAGAACAGAAGAACCAGCAGTTCTCCTATCGGAAGGCATCAGCTATCGCTCGATGCGGAAGGGTGGGACTTGAAGCTCACTGGCCAGATGCTGTAGGTTTGTAGTTCCTCGCCGATAATGCGCAGGGGGCGATTGAGATCGGCGGGAGAAGGTGGATGCTCTAAAACGAGAGCGTTTTCGCGCGTTGTTCCAGATATTAGGCTATTTTTTGTACCTGAGAGGGAAGCCTAGAAAATCCAACCAAGCGTTCAGTATCAAGCTATCAAGAATGACAAGGTTGAGCATACCCTGCCGTTGGTCCTCGTCTCACCCGACGCCTTGAGGAACTTTAGGGGGGACAAACCACGCTCTAGCCGCCGATCTAGGCGTAGCCAGATATTAGCTCGGCTTCCACGAGAAATTTCGACTACCACGAAGCGATGGGTGATAGGACCGCTTTGTTGACAATATCCCTCGATAGACACGAAGCTTGCTTCCCTGAGGGAAGGAAGCCCGTCGAAGTAGTTGCAAACGTCGTTCAGCGAGAGTTCGATTACACTGGAGGTAGGAATGAGAACGGGAGATGGTGAGGATAGGATGGGTCGTAAAGATGGAGTGGGATATGAAGGACGCGGGGTGGACACCTTTTGAAAGAGTCCGCTGATTCCGAGATGGCGAAGAATTTATCCTAGAGAGGGCGAAAGAGCATGAACAGAAGGGGCAGTGGTAGAACGATGGAATCTCGTCAGCTCACAACGATTGGATCCATGTGCTAGGTATATTGAGCATGGAACACCCACGTTATTGGTCTCAGACCTGAAGGAGTACTGGTTTTAAGTGTGATGCTGTGGGGATAGACGAGGAGGTGGGATTATGACAGCAAGCAGGCTTATGTCTTTGGTGATGTGACGAAGCGATAGCAGGCCACTTTCACAAAGGGATCAAAGGAACCATGAATATTCATGCTGCCTACGATGATCCATCGCGTGGTTCAGTGTAGAGTCGATATAGATAGGGAATAGATATGAAGGCTGTAAAGTCTTGGTAGGCGGGCATGTCGGGTGGCCTGGCGAATCTGAGATGAAGCAACGATCGACTTCGTCCACGAGGGCCTGGTCGTGTTTGTTGTCACCGACGTCGTGCAAGCAGCAATTCAACCGTCCGACTCCGAGACCCTTCCCAGCCATGGCCTACAACACCTCGATCGAACCGCCAAGAACAGCCAGCGCTTGATCTCGCATCCCCCATATCATCTGAATTTGCCATGGATCCCTACAACACTGCATACGTAGCCTTGACAGGGCACCGTCCCCACCATCACCAACGAACAGAACATTACTGGAATAGTAGGCGCTGTGCAAGCTGAAGTCGGTCCGAGTTGCAGCGTCGCTGCGTCCGCTACCGCTATCGCACCCAAGGCAGACGAGATTTATGCAGACTATCAAAGGAGAGCGGCTGCTGCATCGGGTGCGAAGGCTGAAGGGGAGCATGTCGCAGTGATGCTGAAGAATCTTCTGGCGAATGCTTTGCCTCCCGTGAGTTTACGAGACAACTCGTGATATGTGGAATGTAAACAAGCTCATGTGACTTTGTTTGCCCCTTCATTATCCACATCGTCGTCGCTATTGTCTTCACCGTCGCCGCATTGAATGCCTTGGGCTGCTGATGGACTCTTGCTCTTTTGCTACTGGTATCACCGCCACCATCTATGGATAACGCCTCACTCTGACTGAGGCACACCACCACATCGCGCCTGATGCTGGCTCGTCTCACGTGCTTCATTCCTGCTCCAAATCCCGTCTCGACTAATCCGGAATAGAACCTCGACCCTACCAAACTTCGAGAACTCTACGCACAAGCAGCAGCCCAGCACGGGACCGCCCCTCCTCCCACACAACGCTCACATGACCCTCACATGCAGCATCGTCTGGGACCCGAAGCATATGACGAAGCCGTCTACCATCATCAGTTGGGTGTTGACGCTGATATGGATGGTGGAGCAGGAGGCGTCGCTGGCGCAGCTGGTGGTGCAGCAGGGAGCAGGAAGAAGGCTGGGGAGATGGGGAACGCAGAGGATTGGACGAGGCAGCGCAAGGATAACCACGTACGTTTCATCGTCGTCTTTCAAGTTGTGAAGTCCAACGTGCTGATAATCGTCCGTCTCTTCTCACATTACTTCGCACTTGTCGTTTGGCTGTCAACCCTTCTCCACCTTTATTCGGCCTACTCTGCTGCTAATCGACAATCCTCGCCGCCAATGTCATCGTGCATTTCTACGCCGTTCTCACTTGCTTGATCCATCTTGCGATCCGTCTGACTACGCATGTCTCCTGCTCACCCCCTAGAAAGAAGTAGAGCGTCGACGTCGTGGTGCTATCAACCAAGGCATCAACGAACTCTCCGCCCTCATGCCCACCAACGGCAGCTCCGACAAAGCGAAGGGCGCCATCCTCACTCGCGCCGTCCAATACATTCGCTTGCTCAAGGAAAACGAGACCCGTAACATCGAAAAATGGACGCTCGAGAAGCTGCTGATGGACCAGGCGATGGGCGACTTGCAAGCGACGATTGACGAGACGCGACGGCGATGGGAGGAAGAGGGAGTGAAGACTGTGACGCTGGAAAGTCAGATTGAGATGTTGAAGACGCAAGTAGCGTCGCTGCAGGTGCAGTTGGGCGAAGCGGCTGGGAGTGCTGGTGATATGGGGGGTGCAGGGAGTAAGCGGCAGAGGACAGAATGAAGGCGTATGCACGGGGCTTTTCCCTCTCTATTTCTCTCTACCTTCTTCATCATCTGTCATACTTATTTCGTCGCTTTTCCGCTGTCAGTGTCGTCATGTATCTTTCATCGCGTGTTCACAAAACCTTTTTCTTTGCCTTTCTCCCTTGTGGCTCATTGCTCTCGGTTCCTCCTTTGGGTGTATTTAGTGTCTGCTACCTCATTCATCATGATCACTCGGTTTATGACAATCTTCATCCTCTTTGGTGCAAGTCCCGGTTGATTCCGTCTCCGTGCAATGCCTTGTCCTTACAGCTCTATTATTTCTATCTCATGCCAAACTTGAGCTTCCATTGCATGTGGTACTACTGTGCAATCAATTGGCCAATCTGCCTTTCATCTAACTTCCAGTAACAGTCCAGCTTTGGTGGTCTGAATGACTTGTTCCCCTGTGCTTTTGGTGATGCAGACAGATATGAGAAATTGGACCATCCACCACTGCTGAGTAGTTCCTAGCTCTCTATTCTCTCCATAGAGCACAATATAGGATTGTCTGCTACTGGGAAGAGTCAAGAGCTTGTACCTTTCTAAGTACATATTGATGTGATGCTGTTCCATTGTCAAACAAAGGGAGCATATCTCTCCATTCCTTTGGTGAGCACATTTCATCAAGACTGTTGTGCTCCCACAATCCTAGCACAACCAATGACTTCTCATAACACTCAAGGCCCATTGCAAATGCTATGGCTGTGCTATTCAATGTGATAGAGTGAAATGCCTCTCTTGCAAGCTCTGCTGCTGGCTTTGCATGAACAAGTGCATTGTCAAACTCTTCCATTGCATAGTAGACCTTTGAGACAGTAGACAGAGACTTTGCCAAAAGTTGCTTGGGCTGTCCCAGATTATTGTGGGGGCCAGAGCCAAAGTGCTTGGGCACATCTTTGGACAATTGCAGTGCCTTCAGTGCCTGCTCCAGCGCCAGTGCATGTTCATCCACATTCAAGTATACCCATGAAAATACAGTGCAAGACTCAATGAAATATTCAGTCATATCCAAGTTGGTGGCTGTATCCAGCCTGTTCCAATGTAGGATGCACTGCTGGAAGGATTCAATAGATCTGAAATATGCTTTAGCCACATAGAGTGCAGATCCTTTTGTGTAGAAAAGTTTGGCAAGTTTGCTGTCCAACTCATCTCCTTCATGGAGTCTTGGAAGGGTATGAATAGCATATTCCACACAAGCCAGAATATCATCAAGTTTTGCAGACCGGACCAAGGCACCCCAATTTATGCATAGTAATGCAGAGAGAAGCCTCTTCAGATCATGAGTGCTTATGCTGGAAGGAGTTTCTAGCTGCTCAATGGAAGGCTTTGGGGGATGGACTTTTCCTACATAATACTAGAAGGTAGGCACTAAGTTAGTGAGAACAACATAATCTAAGTATGGTACATACCCAAGCTGCTGCAAGCTGATCTTTTATCTGATTTGAAATGGAATTGATTTTTTTAAGCACATCTAGTGCATGCAGGAGTGAGGCACCAATGTTCTGGTCCTCATCATCAAAAACCAAAATGATATCTATATCATTACTTTGTTGGATCTTAGGGTCAGGCAATATGGCTGGGTCTGTAGCCACTAATGATGAATCGCCTGGCTGTATCAGTGAGAGAGAGCCCATGGAGGAAGCACCACTTGCTGCAGGTGGGCTGATTGGTAAAATGGGAGTATCATGTGCTGGAGACAAAGTCTGAGAGAGCTCAGAGACTCTACCAGGAACTTGTTCTGTTTCTGGTCTCTGAACAGGCTGACTATGAGATAAAGGATCGCCAGTGGGAAGGTTATAAGAGACTTCAATGCCTGGAGTAGGCTGAGGGCTAGGTGAAGATGCTACATGAGGTACTTTGGTTCTAATTGTTGTTGGGTGGCCTCCACCCCAATACCGTGCAAATACATTGGATCGGATAGCATTTCCCATCTCAATGTGTTTCACATTATGAGTTGAATGGGAGAACCACCCATCTGTGGAGGCAGCAAGGTGCTGCTGGATAAGGGAACAGAAGAACCAGCAATTCTCCTACTCTCTGATATGAGAACCTCTTGTGCAGTGTACAGAGAGTAAATCAACTCACAGGCCATATACGATATATTTGTAGTTCCTCACAAATGATGCGGAGAAGGCGGATCAAATCAGCAAGACAGGGTGGATCCTCCAAGATACGAGAATTCTCAAAGGTGGATGTCAAGATAAGTTTATGTTTTGTGCCCGAAAGTGAAGCCTGGGAACATGATGGTTGTATTTAGCAAGAAATAATAGAGAATGAAAGATCTCAACATACTCTGTCATTTGCGTTGGTTTCACCAGAGGCTCTCACAAATCTCAACAAGGAAATGCCGCGTTCTATTCGCCGATCGAGACGAAGCCAAATATTACGGTGGCTGTTACGAGAAAGCTCAATTACCACAAAGCGATGTTGCACCAGCCCAACGCGCTGGCGGTATCCTTCGACAGAAACGACAACCGCTTCCTTGAGCAATGCATACTCATCCACATAGTCGCAGAAGTCGCCAAGCGATAATTCAATCACCCCGGAAGTAGGAACTATGATGTGGGCCGATGTGGAAGTTAAGGATCTTAGGGATGCGGCGGGAGAAGAAGCGCGAGGGTTATCGCCCTCATTGAGAGAGTTTGGTGGCGCAGGGACAGCAAAGAAGTTATCCTGCAAGCAATAGAGTGATATAGCGACAATGAGAAACGGGTAGATGCATAATTTTCTTGGCTTACCACAAGCGGGTCCATGAAGGTATAGGAAGACTGGCGATGCAGATATTCGACCCCAATGTTTAATAGGGTATTACCCGAGAATCTGAGGGCGCTGATGGAAGACGACAGTGGACACAACTAATCCTTACGGCGGGGAAAGACAATGCAGTTTCACGCGACGGTATACTGGAGCTCGCAACGGGGAAGACTTTGCAACAGACCGACACAGCCTTGGAAGCACGTGTCTAACACATGCATCAGGTCGTCATCGCAAAGATTACTCAGAAATTGTACAGTAGGCGTGAAGGCCTCTATAAATTCGTTTTCCTGGCTACCTTGCAGATCTACGGAAGCGCGTCCAAGGTTCTGTTTCACCGCTATATATGAATAACTAATCCACCCGTCGTCAAGCTCGACGGACATACTCCTCCATTCTTCCGGCGAGCACAGAGCGTCAAGATCGCTCTCTCGAGGTAACCCTAGCCCAGCCATCGATTTCTCATACCATTCCAGCCCCGTCCCGAAAGTGTTGGCTGCCGTAGCCGATGGCCGAGAGTGGAACACCACTCTTGCAAGTTCTGCCGCTCGCTTGCCGTGAAGACGAGCATACTCGAACTGTTGCGTTTCGCAATAGAGCTGCGAAACGGCAGTCAGAGCTTTGGGCAGCAGCCATGGTGCCCATTTCGGATGATCAGGACCGAAATGGCGAGCAGCGTCCTCAGCTGATCGCACGGCCTCGAGAGCCTGTTCCAGAACTAGCAACTTTTTACCCTGTGCGAGACATGACCAAGAAATCGCGACATGGGATTCGATGTGGTTGTACCGAAGTTTGACGTTGTTCGGCATGTCCAGTTGGCTCGAGTGTAGGATAGATTGTTAGTCTGCGCGAATAGCCTTGGAATAGTACTGGGCCCGATAGTATGCATATCCCTCTGCGTGGTATAGCCATGCTAAATCGGCGACCAGAGGATCTCCTAGGGAAACTATTGAAACAAGGCGCCGAGCATGTGCGATCACAGCCAGCAGTTCGTCGGGAGATGCAGAATCGGCAAATAGGAACGCTATGCCGGACAAATAGATGTTTTTGAGATTCGGAGGGGATGGTCCTCTGTAATGGATCGGACGAGTGTGGGGGGTATATCTTTTGTGCATCATCCTAAGACGGCGTGTGAATCAGTCGATAAGAGAGATAATGACGCAAATACATAATCATACCTGGGCCAAAGCGAGCGTCTTTTGAGTTTCAGCCGGGATGGGCCTGACGTTCCATACAGCATCGAGAGTACGCAGCAAGGAAAGACCAACGAGCTGATCATCGACCTCTTCTGCAATAGATATATCAGTGCCTTCATTGGGTATAGTGCTTTGTAGAGGATGCGTCGGAGGTCGCGGGGATAGCGGAGAGACCAGAGCTAGGGATGCTGTCGCTTGTTGCGCGCCCAATGAAGAAGTAGCGATCGGAGTTGATATGGTAGGCTCTATGGCCGCGGAGGATAAAGAGGTAGGAGTAGAAATGGCATTTTCGAGGAGGATGGGTGGACTGGGCCCGATAGTGTCGCTGGAGTGGTGCTCAGCGCTAAGCAAAGGGTTTTAGACCTCGTCGCTAATCTGAAGCTTGGGCGTGGAGACCCCAACGGTATCACCACTAGCGCTGGTGATGGGCACAGTAGACTGAGGGCCGCGTTGCGCTACTGTAGTGGACGATTTCTTAATTCTTGTCATCGGGTAGTTTCCGTCCCAGTACCGCGCAAAAACATTGCTCCGAATCGCGTTCCCCATGCCAATGTGCCGGACATTGCGAGTCCCATGGACGAACCACCCAGACTCCGCAGCCGCCAGATGCTGCTCCACAAGAGAACAGAAGAACCAGCAGTTCTCCTATCGGAAGGCATCAGCCGTTGCTCAAGGTGGAGGAGTGGGACGTTGAAGCTCACTGGCCAGATGCTGTAGGTTTGTAGCTCCTCTCTGATAATGCGTAGGAGACGATTCAGATTAGCGAGAGAGGGCGGGTGCTCCAGAATTCGAGCGTTTTCGCGCGTTGCTCCAGCTATTAATCTGTGTTTTGTACCTGATAGGGAAGCCTAGAAAATTCAACCAAGCGTTCAGTATCAAGCTATCAGGAATGTCGAGTCCGAGCATACACTGTCGTTAGCCCTTGTTTCCCCAGACGCCTTGAGGAATTTTAGGAGGGAAACCCCGCGCTCTAGTCGCCGATCGAGGCGTAGCCAGATATTATCTTGGATTTCACGAGACAGTTGAAGTACCACGAAGCGATGGGTGATGGGTCCCCTTTGCTGTCGATATCCCTCGACGGACACTATGCTTGCTTCCTTGAGGGAAGTAAACTCGTCCACGTAGCTGCAAAAGTCGTTTAATGAGAGTTCGATCACTCCGGAAGTAGGAATGAGGACGGGAGATGGTGTGGATAGGATGGATCGTAGAGATGGAGCGGGAGACGAAGGACGCTGGGTTTGACTACTTTTGAGAGAGTTGGCTGGCTCTGAGACGGCGAAAAATTTATCCTGGTGAGGGTGGAAGAGCGTGAGTA
>WIDE01000272.1:0-12503 GCA_015039315.1 Clavulina sp. PMI_390 | reverse complement strand
CTTGAGGGATGCGACGGGTTCAGAGGGAGATTTAGGCATAAGATATAGGGCACATATATGAATAAACGAGTGCTACATGTGAGTTTGATGTTGGCCGCAACTCGCTGAGAGCTAGATACTCAGTCGGGGACTGGGCGCTTGCCGCCGCTACCGATAGTTCAAGATGGATAGATATGCGCAGCACACGCGCTCAGTGTTCGTCGATTGGATGAGCGCCACAGAGAACACTTCCACATTGGAGATCAAATGAGAGCGAGCACAGAAGTCAGGACACTTCTGGCAATGGCCAAGATGTACTAGATGACTTAGGAGCTCTCCAGGTCATGTCCTTGTAGGTTCTTGTCCGCGCTCCTAGTCTCCTTCCTGCTGCCCCGAGTTCGTAGCTAGCTGCCTCGGTTTTTGTCAACTTATTGCATCTCTGAATGATCATTTCTATCATAGTCCGACTCCCGTACTACTGTCCGGTTACGAATTGGCTCCTCAAGTTCGAAAAGACATTATTCAGCCCACCAGTTTGAGCCCAAAGAATAAAAGTGGTCCCAATCCTTTGCTCCCACCAGTCATGGGCGATATTTACGAATCGGGCAGCTATATCTGGATCCCGAGTGATATGCACATGATCTCGACGATCCGGATGTTTACGACATGCATGCTGGGACGCTTGGCAGGGTCGTGATCCCACATGCTCGTACATAGCGCCCACAGCATATCAGTTTGCTGCTCACCAAGTTCCCCAAACGCCTCCTGCGGCGGGCGCTGAGGCCGATAGCCCTGCTCAGCGGCGTGAAAGGCTGCCTGCTCGTTCTCAAATTCGGCGAACGGCTTGTTAAGGGTCGCGAGCTCCAGCATGGTCATTGCGAATGCGTAGCAGTCCGATGCAGGAGTAGTGCGAAACTTGTATCCTGCTGATGTAGTGTTGGCTAGGAGCTCTGGCGCGAGATACCGGAATTTCCCCCCTTCTGTAATGTCCGTGATTGAGCGGGTCTGCTCGTGCTTGATTCGGGATTGACCGAAATCGCATAAGAGGCCCTTTTCTTCATCATCGATGAGGATGTTGCGCTTCGGGAGGTAAATCAGTCAGTAAATTGAGAGATTCGTACCGACGTAAACTGCCTACCCCGTGAAGATCACCATGTATGACAGGCGGATTCATCACGTGTAAATAATCCAACGCAGATGCTATGTCTGCAAACTGGTGGCAACATCTCAACCTCTTACAAGAGACAGGTCTTACAATACTTAACTCACAATATTAAGCACAACGGAAAATCGACGCTGCAAGGGTAGAGTGGCCAGAAACCCAAGCGCGTTCCCATTGCGTAGAAATGGGGTGATGATAGATAGTGGATGCCTTGGACCAGAGGACACTCCAAGAATGGGAAGCACATTTGGGTGTCGGATCTGAATTTGAGATATGATCTCTCGCCGGACGGCCTACGAATATATCAGCTAGAGCTCCAAGCATGAGCCTGCAAGCCATGAGAGAGACTTACTGAAAGAATTCTTTCGCCATCAGGCGAGGACCAATTATTGTTGCTCGGAGGTCGCGTGTCGCGTGCGATAACGGTGTTGCTTCCGAGCTTTGCGCGCCAGATGATAGCTTCTCCTCCTGCATCCATAAATTTGCGCTCATCGATATCCAATCCGCTGATTCGGCCGGGCAAGCGCCCTGTCCGCGAAACAAGATCCTGAAGCGAGCGGAGGAGCTGCGGTCGGTCTTCCTGATTGAGGTTCCCATGTATATTATCAAGGTTCTTGGCCCCGGTAGTAATGTTATAAGTTCCACCCTGTGACGAAGCTGGCAGAAAACTCTTACCTCTTGTAAATCTTCCAGTTCCACTCCCTCAGGCGAGTCTAACTCGACCCCACTTTTTGTTGGAATGGCCCAATCGAGAACAGAAAGAGATTCGCTGATGGGTACAACAAATTCAGGCGATGCCGAATGTATCCTTCAGGCAATAACCTGTGCAAAGAGACGCCGGAAAGGACCTTTGAAAGTGATAACGGCCTTCTGAGCCCAATCTAAGCTCGGGGGAGTCTCCCATCCAGAACGATATGGCCGCAAAGCAGTGAGAAGGGCCATGAGGTACCACCAGCCATCAAGCCCCACATTTCTTGAGGCAAACAGTGAATATAACTCTGTACTTATCAGGATTCATTCTTACAGTGGATGAGCGAAGTGCAAGGTGTCCGAGACTCGTTGGTCGAGATGATCCAGAGCTTCAATCACCAAGGAGAAATTCAAATTTTGGTATATTGATTTCATTAGGAGCTCATCGCGTGGCCCTTCCAGTCGCTCTTTGAATTTGTGGAAGGTGATACTATCCCGAGTCTGAAAACCAGAAAATTTCCGGCGAGTTGATGCCCATACTTGTCGACCATCATATTCGATCGTTAGGATGGCATAGCTATAGGGGACCTATTGATATACTCATTATTCACGTGCACGCTTGGCAATCAAGCAATGGACTGACTTGCAACAAGCTCGCATGGCGATATATTGCGACTGATATCACGCGACCTTCCGAGAGATATGATGGCGGATGGAGCATCTGAGCAAAATCGGAGATGATAACTGACTGTGAGTCGAATTTCAATCCACATTGGAGAGCAAGACCTTGAAGTAAGCTGATGGCGTCTAGGAATCCTCCCGGATGGGTACCATGAGGATCCTTGCCTTCTAGGCCGCCCAAAGGAAGATTGATCAAAGGGGATAAGATATCCAATGCAGTCGACTGGTCAGATTGAGACCAACCCAGAGCAAGGACGTGCTCATTTTCCAGAAACCACTCTGCTGGAGCGTCCAAGGTAGACTCTGACCACCATAGAAGACGAAGCATAGTAGTACCAAAGTCGCGTTTATCCCTGAAAAAATCATTAGCAAGGACATCTACTCGAAGAGGGTAATTTATAACTTATTAAATCTACTGCTCCGGCGGATGGCAGTGATACCAGTGGTTCCAATGCTAGAAGAGAAACTAATGCCACTCTGTCGCTGCAGCTCCCAGCGGAGCTCTTGTAGATCACCCCTGATGCAATCGAGACCAAGATCGATTAGTTTTATTTGTCCATCAAAATTCACCCGGATATTGCTCTGACAATAAATACTTCACACTGAATCAAGCAGTTGGGAAGGTATAGCCAGCGCTCACCGTCTGTACGCCGCCGTGAGGAAGACACAGAGGGGGTAAGTGCAAATAGTGTAGCACGGATGCGACAGAGATTCCCTAGACCAATAACCCAGTTCTCAAGCTAATCAGCGATGCCTAGATTGACAAAGGTGACGCATTGTTTATGACATTAGGATGACTTACAATGTTCAACCAAATCTGAGGGCGCGTGTTATGAATAGCGTGTTCGATGAACTGATCCGAGGTTAACAGAGGGAGATTGGAGGTAACTGCATGGACATGGGGACCAGATTTGGAGAAAGGAGACCATATAAAACTGTCAACCTTTGCAATGTGAGGATGCTTGATGTCAAACAACAAGGAAAGCATGTGTTGTTTAACAATCTGATCCCATAGATTTAGGATATATCCATTGAGAAGTTATGCTAGAAGATAGTTGCGTACATCAAATGTCGCTTCAGACGCATGATTCCAGGAGTGCCGCACGATGAAACCACCTGCTCGTTTCCCGTGATGAATGGTTACTTGCACCTGAGAGTCTTGAAGCGTGTTGATCTCGACATATTCCGAGATCAGGGCAGTATCTCGGGCATATTCAAAGGGGGATTGGGAAGATTTCATCAGTGATCGGAGGCGCTCAATCAGGAGAAGCCTAGTTTCTTCCGTAATGTTCGGTGAGTCAATAGTCTAGTGAAATCGCTGAGAATTTAGTAGCGTGGAGAAGAAACCGAGCCCGAAGAGTGCGACCTTGAAAAGAAATGAGATGAGCTCTTCGGGGTTGGCTTCTGCCACGAGTTGGTCATAGATGTGATTATCGGCCAGTACTTCAAAGTCCTGTGCTGAATATGCGAGATTCTAGATACCATCATTCGAGATTCATTCGCGATTGCATGGTAGTTCGCAAACTCCAGAAGTACTGGCGGATGTGACGTACTGGTGGCATTGTAATTGGTTGGAATCGAGGCCACGTCGTAACAATAGTGTCCCGTCCTGTGGCAATGTCGACGCGCCTCCAATGTCGACCTGCCTGAGGATATAGGATGCAGCCGCCTTATCCCTGAAGGACTAGCAACCGTCTAGATCTCGTGCGGATAAGTTGTGTGTCTTGTTTGCCCCAATGTTCGTCGAGTGTTGGGATCGGTTGACGCTAGTTAGCTTTCGGAGTCAGCCGGATTCATTACCATTTATGAAGATCACCTCCCCCCCTCATCAAGTGAGGAACTTTAGCTCGCCCTAGTAATGTGTAAATCATATCGGTTCTTGGGAGATATATGGTTCCTGATTGACTGCCTATGAACAACTCAAGAGCGAGTTGTAATCTGCTACTCTGATGACATGCTGCTGTTCTATGCCTGTGATGTAATAAAGTCTTGTAAATAGATGATTTTTACAAGTTCAATATTCACAATGTGCATGCTGGGTCGATTCCAAGCGTCGTGATTCCACATGTTCATCAGTAACACCCACAACATGTCAGTGCATTGTTCATCGAGCTCCCCGAATGCCTCTGGAGGGGGTCGCCGAGGACGAGTCTTGTTGTCTGCGGCATGGAAAGCTGCTCGTTCATTGCCAAACTCCACGAAAGGCTTATTGAGCGTTGCTAGCTCGAGGATTGTCATCGCAAACGCATAACAGTCTGAGGCAGGTGTGGTACGGAACTTGTAGTTTGCTGAGTTACTATCAGCAAACAGCTCTGGTGCAAGATACCGGAATCTCCCTCCTTCTGCAATGGCAGTCAGGGTGCGAGTTTGTTCGTGTTTTACACGAGCAAACCCAAAATCACACAAGAGACCGCTCTCTTCAGAATCGACAAGTATATTCCGCTACACGCTAGGTCAGTATATAATTTGAGAGATCAATAGGAACTTGACGACACGAACACCATGAAGATCTCCATGTATGATGGGTGGATTCATCGTATGCAGATAATCCAAAGCAGAAGCAATATCTGCGAGCTATCACAAGGGAATCTTGAGCTCGACAGAGAAATAATCGAAATAATTTGCTTACAATTTTCAACATACTCCCGGCTCTCCTAGCCATGGGCAGCCCCATGAGGAAGCTCAATGCATCTCCATTAGGGATAAACGAGGTAATAATCGAGAGTGGGTGCTCTGCGCTGTACGAAACCCCCAGAATGGATAGCACGTTTGGATGCTTGATCTGGATCTGAGAAATAACCTCTCGTTTGATGTCCTGCCCAAGTTAGCATTGATTTCAGCTCTGAGATCCTATGATTATAGCAATTCACTGACCGACACAATTTTTTCGCCCTCAGGAGAATACCAATTACGATTTCTTGGCGGATGAACATCACGAACGACCACCATTCTGCCATCTAACTGCCCAATCCTGATCGTGGCCTCACCTCCAACCTCTAGCAACTCTCCCTTGATGATCGCCAGTTTGCGGACACGGCTTGGAAGGTAACCCGTTTTTGACACGATATCTTGTAGTGAGCGTAAGATTTGGGGCCGATCTTCCTGTCTCAGCGTTCCCTGAAAGTCATCAAGTGCCTGTGACGACCATTTAAATCCCGGTCATTTCAGATGGATATTAGGAGAATAATTGTTACCTCTTGTAAACCTTCAAGCTCAGTAGCTTCAGGTGGAAGCTGTTCAGGCTGTTCTCTGACGGGAGCGGACCAATCATGAAGTGAGATTGATCCGCTAAGTAGGCTAAACGACAGTGAAGATGACCATAAATCTTTCCTAGCAGCAGCCTGGGCTATCAAGCGTTGGATCGGGTGTTTGAACGCAGAAATGGCGCCTTTAGCCCAATCTTCAGTCGGATAGATGTCCCATTTGACGCGATATGGTCGCAACGTAGTGAGGACTGCCATGACATACCACCACTCATCGAGTTTATATTTCCTTGGGGTCAATTATGGGCATGAGTCACGTTGGATATGTGATGTAAGCTCTTACAAGGGCTCCGGGAAAGGATCGCTTCCCGCAAATCCGTGGTTGAGATATGGGAGGACCCCAGCTAGCCTCGACAACATCAACGCCTGATATGTAGACTTCATCAAGAGCGCGTCTTCTGGATCTTCTGGTGGCTGATTAGTACTGTATAATGCGATTGTATCCTGGGCAAGTGATGAAAAGATTTTTCGTTCGGTGAGAGCATATACTTCTTGGCCGTTGTAGTCAATAGCAAGAAGAGCAACAAAACCGCCACGGACCTGCAGAAATTCACAGAATCCCATCAGAATTAGATTATGTAGCGAAATGATGATTGCGTACTTGGCGATAGATACTGATGGATGTTACATGCGCCTCAGGCGAGCGTTCGGCTTCACCGAAATTCTTAGCGAACTGAGTAACTGGCATCGGGCCTGAGTCGAAGTTTGAATCAAAATGGATTCGTAAGGTTTTGAATCGTGTTATTGCCTCCTGAAATCGCTGTCCTGGAGCTTTAATGGATTCTATAACTCCACGATGACCAGAGGGGCTGTCGATGATGATATCTGTTAAGATATCGAAGACGTTTGTTTGGTCCGAGTGGACCCAACCGGGAGCAGGGCGTTGATCGTTCATCGGCATTGAATTTAGCAGCAGGTGGTTATCTGAAGGCCACTGAAGCCATAGCATGGTCACAGCAAAATTTCCTTCGTCTCTAGGCCATGGTCAGCAGCTGAAAAGGTCAAATAAATAGATCTCGCACCGTTCAAATCGATCCTGATCGCGATTGGCAGCGATACCAACACGCCCTAGGCTAGAGGTGAAGATTTGAGTAGCGCCAGGAGATAGTTCTTGTCGAAGCTCCGCATTGTCTCCCTCAATCCGACCTAGGCCGAGGTCTACCAGCTGAACGTTTCCGCTCGAAGGATTCACACGTATATTCCTCTACCAGATAGATGAAAGGAGATCACTGGCTTGAAGAGTACGTATGTCTACACTCGAGCACTTACAGATATTACACTGCCGTGGGGGAGTAATAAAGGAGCTGAGTGTAAGTAGTGAAGGGCTGATGCGATTGATACGGCCTAATGTGACAGATCAGGTTCTCAGCCACCTGCCTGGATGCTGGGCAAGCAAGCACTTACGATATTTATCCAAGCGCGTGGCCGATGGTGTGAGAGCATACCAAGAAGGTACCTCTCTGGAGAGTGTCGCGGATTATCAACAGCAAAAACATGGAATTGGGGTTCAGAATCTCCTTCTGGCGGCCATAATAAAGCGATGCTGTCAATTGTCAGGATATGAGGGTGTTTTATCTCAAACAATAAAGATATCATGTGCTGTCGGGCAAGCTTATACACTGTTTTCAATAAACAGTGACGATTGATATAGGAGTAGAGCCTCGAACCTCAATCCTAGCATCTGGCGCTTGCCAAGAGTGACGAACGACAAGGTCACCACCTCGTGACCCGCGGTGAATTGACATCCAATACCGAGATTCCTCCAGAGTATCGAATTCGCCACTTTCGGTTATTGCCTTGGCATGTGGACCGTATTCAGAGATTGAAAACTGTGACCCTGGTGGTTTGATGCACCATCGGAGACGATTTAATATGAGGGGTCTAGCATCTGGTGGTGTTGATGGGTCGTCCACGGCCTAAGAGATTGTATGTTGTATTCCCCCAAAGTGAGACCACATCCAAAGGACGTTACCATGAACAGCAGTGACATAAGCCCCGAGTGGCCAACTTGGGCCAAAACAAGTTTGGCCTCAGATTCGATAAGGAGATTTGTAAGACTCCATGTAGGATTTCGATTGCCCTGGGTATGCCAAATGTGTTGATGAGTGATGTGATGTAAACCGCCCGGGACGAGGCAGATGTGTTGCGGCAACATACCATCAGGTGCCAATGACGGTCCTGGGCTTCACTATATGATGTCATGCTATAAACCTAGAGGAGGGAGAGGGGCAGATTTGGTGATTGGTATCGGAAGAATTCTGCTGCAGTGGTCGTGGTTTGTGAGACAACTGATTGTTTGAGCTATTTGGGCGCTGTTGGTAGCAATCAATCAATCACTGCACGCATTTAATGAGTGGCCCTCAAACAAAGGCAGAAGGTTCAAATGCATATGCTTTGCGGCGCGTTTACAGCGCCCCACCAGTCGATCTGGCAAAAATGGAGGAGTAAAACAGAGTCGGGTCCGGAGAGATATTCCGTCGACGGTGACTATCAGTTGTGGATGACAGGAAAGAGGGAAAATGAAGGCGTAAAACCGGCCAATTAGGGACGATAGTAGGCTCAAGCGCGCATTTTTTCATCGCGAGAGCGGTTGCCATCACATATGACACTACTGTGACTCAGAGCCACTCAATAGGAACCCAAATCACCGAATGGCAACAATGTGTACCTCCTATCAACAAATTCCAAACCAAGTCGCCGAAAGGTGGCTATTTAACTGGTAGATCAAGGAACACTCTCGCACATGATGACTTGTATTGTTGCTAGTAACATTAGCCGTCCCAACTACGTGGACGAGACCCGAAATCAATTAAGTATTTCTATAAAAATTGTCCGCATGATAGATCAAATAAGCGAGTGGGGAAGAAAAGGGAAAAGAAGGTGGAGAAAATAGGCCCTAAGAACTCGTGAAGCGATTGGGCAACATAACGACCGTGAAGCTTGAGAGCCACAATAAGCATAAAATTAGCAATGAGATAGAAATGAAGCCTCGGTGTTCCAGTCATAGGGTGCAGAAAGGTAATGGGGGTTACGACACAATCCGTGCGACGACGACTCCGCCTTGAATAAACAGACCCTTCGTCGCGACGAACGCCGCAGGAACGTCATCAAGCGCACGGACCCTCGCACTCTCATCACCACCAGAAGCAGCAGCTGCAGCATCAAACCACCAGGGGCGCATCATCGCCACGCCATCAGCTTCTTCAGTAGCGAGCCGTCCTACGCCTTCGAGCGTATCGCGCACGTCCTGGCCTTCCGTATCCAACTCTGCATTCGGAGGGACCCACTCATATCCGAGGCCCTTTGGCTTAGCGCGGCGCGGCATTGATTTCTTCGTAGGTGAGGTAGATGACGTCGAGGGAGATCGACCGATGCCGATGGCGCTCTTGATACTGCGCATCGAGCTCTTGAGCGAGCTGCCCTCGTACGGCACACCTACGCCGTTCTCGTAATAGTTCCCTTCCTCCTCTTCGTCTTCTGCCTCCTCAGTGGTGGTAGGGTTTTGGGACCGACGGGCATATTTGGCATCTAGGGCACCGTCCCAGCACCCGCCGTCGCCTACGAGCGTCGTGAATTGTCCACCACGCTCTTTAAGTACCCACTGCGCCGCATCCCAGATCCTCCTACCACCGACCGTATCGAGGACATAGTCAAACTGTAATGAGGAGGGGAGAGAGGCAATGGCGGGGAGCGGAGGTGATGGAAGAGTGTGCGTGGCACCCAAGGCAGCCGCACGCTCCGCAGGAGTATGGAATCCGTACGAGTGGTGGTCATCAGAATACTCCTCGTCGTCGTCCTCTTCCGACCTTGCTTGCCCTTCGCCTGCTACGACCCAGCGCTTAGGCACTTGCGCCCAAACACGGACACCTACAGCTGCAAGAGTCTGCACAAGCATTGCGCCTACACCCGCATGACCATTCAGGACGAGCGCCGTCTTGCCCATATTTGGATTTGACTCGCCACTAGGGGGCTGGAGGACGAGGCCGGGGAGTGTACGTAGGGCACGATATGCGGGGACACCGAGGAGGGGGAGGAGAGCAAGTTGCTCGAGGGATAGAGGAGGGAGGAATGAGTGCGTGATGGATGTAGGGGGAAGTGTAGATGAAGGAGGAGGAGCGCGACACACGCGTCTACGATCAACGACGATGAACTCGGCCAAGGCACCAGACTATATACCAAGAGGTCATTAGAATTAGAAGAGCGAAAATAAGACGAAGAAAAGTAACGAACCTTGCTCAAGTCCAGCAGCCCAAAGACCCAATCGCCTCGAACACAGTTCCGCACCTCAAACCCAACCTCCACCGCCCTCCCAACAAAGCTTCGCCCAGGTACCCACCCAGCACCTTCTCCACTACCTCCCGAAAAGGTAGCGGATGACAGCCAGCCAGCTTTATCACGCACGACCAACGCGTCAAGCGCATCGAGTCCGACTGCAAAGACCTGCACGAGCACTTCGGCAGGCTTTAGTCGAGTTGGCGGAGGTCGGCGGAGCGAGTAGCCAAGTGGAGACGTTTGAGCGCGCGTGCGATGCCAGATATGCGCTGGCGTTGGGGAACTCGAATTCGAATTGGAGAAATTGCCAATAAAGCTGGACCGACGAGAACTAGGGAGGGAGATAGCAGAAGAGTTCTTCCCTCCTAGCAGGCCACCCAGTCCTTTCTTGCCCCCAACTGCGAGCAAGTTACTGCCGCCACCAGCGGAAGACCCAACGCCCCAGACGATCTCCACGCTCCCCATACTCGTCGCTACTCTCCCTGCTCCACTCGCACTAGGCAGCGAGAGTTCAATCGCAGAGCTGACACGATTCGGGTTCGTGGACGGGGCATATGTAGCGCGCGCAAGCAGGAGAGGCGAGCCGTATGACGAAGATAATGAGGATTGATGATCCAAGTCAAGGGAAGAACCTCGACGATGAGAGGAATATGGTGAAGGAGAGCCAGACCGCGAGGAAGGCGCGAGGTATGCAGGGAGGTCCACCGTTCGCGACGAGCGCTGGTACTTGTTTAGTGGAGGTCGATCGTGGTAGGATGAAGAGGTAGTTGATGAGGCACGGGAGACGACGGATGCTGCTGAGGAGCGCCGATAAGGTGACGACGAAGATGCCATGCGGGCTATTCCAGGGCCGGGAGGAACGAGCGAGCCTTCCGAGAAAGTCCTCGAACGCCTTGCGCTCGCTGCAGACAACGCAATGGAGTGGCGCACTGGTGTTGACTCGGAGGTACCAACACCAATTGTCGAGCCAGGCGCGCTCCCTCCACTTGCGCTCCCACTCCCACTGACACTATCCACATCATCCCCATCCTCCGCCTCTTCAAGGATGAAACTCATCTTTCTCCCCACACTCGTACTACTCCCATTGTTCAACCCCGGTCTCCGTCTCCGTCCGCCTCCCATCCCACTACCGATGCCTGAATTATCAGGGACAGGTAGGTGCACTTGGGAGCTGGCAGGTGAGAGAGAAGGCGGCGAGGCGATGCTCTGCCGTGAGACGTCGAGGATACTGCCGAGCATGGGAAGACCCGTCGTGGGGTTTGCCATCGGTATGCCGATAGTCGAAGCGGGCCCAGCGAGCAGGGCAGGGTCCAGCATGCGCATATCGGCGAGGGATGAAGTAGACGATGACGTTGAATGAGAAGTGTGGATGGAAGATAGGGAGGAAGAACGAGTATGTGGGGGATGTGGGCGGGAGGAAGGATACTGCGGGTGGGGATGGGTAGGTGCGGTGAGTGGGAGCGAAGGTGAGGAGTTGCTGCGAGGAGGAGCAGCGTGCACAGGAGGGGGTGATGGGGCGAATGAGACGGAAGATATCCTAGAGGATGGAACAGAGGGAGCAGGGGATGAAGCAACACGAGCAGTAGTAGGACGCCGCTGTGAAACGTCGGACGAAGTGGAGTTCTACGAAACAGAGAAAGGAAAAGCGGTAAGCACGTGTTGTGTCGACAGGGGAGAGCGAGGCGCCAAGAAAGAGAAGCAGCAACCCGGGGAGCAGGCCGTCGATCGAGGAGTGGGTGGAGGGACCGTCGGTTCGGAACTACCGATTATCCCACAATAAGAGAAAGATAAGGCGGCAAGGGAAAACGTACCTGGGATGCCAACTCCCTGGAAGCGAGATATTGCGAGGGCAGGACGAGCCTGCTCTCGATTTCCTCCTTATCCCGCGTATATGCGAGTGCGGGCAATGAGGTGGATGACGGGGACGGAGAGGTGAATGCGGTTATCAGCGAGGTTTCTGACCGCGTTCGACTGGGGGATGTCCAGCTGAAGACCTCGCCGTCGTCCTCTTCCTCTTCTTCGTCGTCGTCTTCGTTGTCCTCATCGTTGTGAGATTTGGACGTGGGATAGGCATGGGATTGTTGCTGTGACGTGGGGAGATTGCGATTCACGGCGGTAGTGTTGGTGGCAGTGGTGGCGGCAATCGAGGACGTAAGGACACCGGGCTGAGGTATGGGAGTCACAACGACTAAGGAGGGGGCTTTGGTGACATCGTCTGGGATGCTGAGCGTGGAGGAGGATGAGGCAGAGGAGGTAGAGGATCGAGAGAGCAGATCTGGCAGTTCACCAACGGTGGGCGAGGCTAATGGCGTGAAGTAGACGGTCGAGTCGTCTGAATGCATGTCTTCTTCAGCGTTTTCGTTTTCGTGCTGGTCTTCGTATTCTTCTTCTTCTTCCTCTTCAGAGCTAGAGTACTCGAGAAGATGCTGGGATACCCAGGATACGCGGTGCGGTTG
>WIDE01000271.1:0-10853 GCA_015039315.1 Clavulina sp. PMI_390 | reverse complement strand
GATGATGATCATTTCCCAAGGCAGAACGAGGCTGGAGGGGATTCACTGAACGTCCACCAGAGGATCACGTAGTCGTTGCTGTGGTATACACGTATACACCCACACGCTGACCGTGCTCGTCATTTCTGACCATTGTCGTACTGGGAGATAATTACGATGCTAGTAGGAGTCAGATATTCACTGCGTTAACATCAGGAAACCGGTCACGACCTGAAACGCCTCGACGGTCACGCCTCAGACTGAATCAATCTGATATATGCTGATCAGACCTGAAGGTTCTGACCAAACCTGATTTCCTATGAACTCTCTGAGCGTACGCGAGCGCTAACAGGTCTATCAATGCCGGACATTTGACGAGCTTTGCCTCAACACCTCTATCTCGCCAGCACACTTATGAGGCAGCGAGATAAACTCCCGTCTGATTGCTACGCTCCATATTGACTTTCGGTGAATATGGATGCTTATGATAAGTTGCAAGTGTCTGAAGTAGAGCTAACCTCGCAAAGCGCTAGATCTTTGTGCACCGAAACACGTGGGCGACACGGGTACATGGCTCAAGTGCTTGATTGCCACAATCAACTCACAGAGTTGTATCATCACCCGATCGCCGCTAAAGGGCAAACATCTCTACTAGACTACATAACAGGCATACAAGTAAAGAAATCATTAGTGTGACTCTGTCCGTGTCCGCTATATGGCCACACCCTTGTAGCCAACAATATGCATACGCACAACCTTCTTTTCTTGCTATTTGCCGTTATCCATCAATCAAATGCTCTTAAAGCGAGCCTTTGGTGTGTCGTCGCCTATGCTAAGTGCTATCACAAGACGCCAGCGGGCCAGTCTGGAATATACAGGACCTGGAAGCTGGATCAAATTCCACTTGGGCTTCCTGACCCTTTGCCCAGCTGTCGTTCAGGCCCTAACCTTCTCCGGAGCATATAAAGCTACAGATGTCAAGGTCATACAGTGCACGGCCTCGCTACGTGTGGCCTCTCGCCCCCCTTAAGTGCTGACACTCCAAATCACTGTTCAAGCCTGTGCCGGCTCTGACAACTAGAGCCTCTCTTACTCTCGCTCTGAGCGTTTAGAGCGCTCGATCGCTATAACCAGGAACAGCGCAACTGTCCTAAGCCGCGGCGACATTCTTGTCAACCTGACCAGTTCCTGCCCTGTGGGCAATAATGAGCTTATTGATCATTTTCTACGGCGCGAGATTTATATTAATAATCCTCTGTGAAATGGACTCAGCGCTATGCGTCGCATCCGACCCTCTGGCTCCTGACGTCAAATTCCGCTTTCCTGTCCTGAGTCACTCTTTAGGAACGTTTACTAACATTTGTTATGGTGAGGAAGCATTGGTACACAGTAGGCTCGGAGACCCCCCAGGGCTCGCATATGTTACAACCTGGCATGCGGCAAGAGCGGTGTGTGGTGGTGCAGCTGGGGCAGCCCGACAACAGGATAGGAATGGTGTTCGGGTCAAGGAGAGGGAAAGGGGAGACTAGAGTCGCCAATTAGATATTTGTTAATACGTTTTCCATGTAACTAGATTAGCTACTGAAATACCACTTCCTATTACCCACAATTCTTGCGTATATGTGTCATCTGGAATGCGACCTCAGGGTAATACCATGACCTGCAGCCCGCAACATGAGGGTCAGTTTGAGCGCCCTGAGGCGCAGCAGCTATTAAGTCGATCCTGTATCATTGTTTCCAGAAGATGGCCGCTAGGCCGGCGACAACAGAATGAAATTGCTGGCCCATAGCTCCTTGACAGACGGACATGATCAATAGCTTTCAGAACTACACGGATGCTTCATCACTATCAGAATATCTCGCCTGGTTCAAGCGGGGAGTTCTGAACCGTTCGAGTCATCTGCACCGACACTTATAAGGTCTGAACCGATTTGACGGCCCTGACGAGTTCTGACGAACTTGTTCGGTGCTGGTCAGCACCTGATAAGAACACGGCCGGTTTCCTGATGAAGACAAGACGTAACCCGACACGGTCACGTCACATTTCCGGAGCCCGGATACATGGTCTAACCCGACCCTCAGGGTAGCACAGGATGGGTTCAGTAACTCGAGGTCGGGTTAGGTGGCATGTCTCCACTGGGGCCATGTCGTATTCGCTGACGTGTGTTAGGCCATGTGCCCTGGTGGGGTCACAGCGTGTGCCCTCCTCAGGGTATATCTCGTCTTATCGAGGCTACGGTTGCTCGCCCATCCGCGCTGTAAAATAATTCAGAAATATTGCGAAAAATAGTGAATCGATTATCGGTAATATAAGGACTATCTACTACCCGGACATGCACATCTAGTGAACAGATACTTGCGACTCACTAAGCTTGAGCTTCTCCTCTGGACGCAAAAGACAGCTTGAATCCCTTCGCACCTGAGAGCAGAGGAGCTACTTATACCCACGTATAAGCTGTTGGCTGTACTGTAGAAGAAACATTCAGTTAGTTGGGGAAGGCAGGAGGCAGACTATGAGACGTACGATCACGAAGGTCTGAACCACCACTTGGCGAATCTTCTAGTCACTTCCTGAAAGAAACTGCTGTCAGGCGCGCATGGAATCAAGCTCAAGGGATCCACTGATAATAGGTTCCGCCCCGAAAAGGTTTGCCAGCAAGCACAAGGAAAGACTTCGAGTAGGAGGCACAAGCAAAATCGAAGCTGGGGTGCTGAGTTGATAGCACCCTAGACATGTATGATCATGGTCGGGTAGCGGACGGCTAGGGCCTTGAGCTACCAAGACGAAAGGGCAAGAGGACGAAGCAGTCAGAAGGTGCAAGGATGAGCGCGAGCCTGGGTTGCCGAACGCTCTGATATCTGATGCTTACGACCAGGATTAGGAAGAACGTCTGAAAGCTGGGAAGTATTGAGAGACAAGGTCATAGCAGGAGATCTTCGTTGTCAAGGCGAGAATAAGGAGGTACTAGCCAGGGTTCAATGGTAGGATAGAAGGAGCTAGGCGTGGTTCAAGACGGGAGACGTTACTGGGGGCATCCAAATGACAGGCGTCTTTTGCTCGGCTACTGATTTGATGCGGCAGATATTTGCGCACCGAAAATGACAGTACCAGCTTGTCCCCCACTCGAGGTTACCAGAGACTTAGCTCAGGTCGATCGGTGTATCAGTCTGATTGTCGCTAACAGATCGGAGTATCTTCTTGCTTCGAGCCCTGCTCTCAGAGCAGCAAAAGTCCCGACGAGGTGATCAGTGATATTTCTAAACATACTCAAAAGGTTCTCGGCCTCATACGAGCTGTTGCATGAGAAGGGAGTCGCCACCAGATCGCAAGGCCTAAGAGAGACATCGTCTTTCTACAGTAGCTTTGAGGACTGGAGATTAGCACACATCACGCAAGGCGATCGCCGTGAGGCTCAAAACTGAGTCGAGGGAGCACGTCATACAGCGACGACGCGAGATCGAGCAGTGATGGGAGGTGGGAGGGAGACAAATAACACAGCCAAACAGAACAAAGAAGCGCTGGGCTATAAAGTTATATTGCTCGGTCTGGGCGGGCGTATGCATACATGGCGTGCGCGGACGAGGGTACGAGGTCTGCACGGACGGCGGGTCAGTCGAGCTAGCCCGACCTGAGGGCAAATGATATGGTGGCAGATCAGGCCATATGGCGTGACCGAACATCGGTTCAGCACAGGGCAGATGACCTAACCAGACCCGGGGCAGGTCTTGTCTTAACGCAGTGATTAGCAGCATCCACAGCAGGAGGTATCTCAACCGTCTATTGCTGCCAGGATTGAATTTGGCGGGCTCCCCTTCGGCTCCGAGTCTCCGATTCACTCGCCGCTTTTCCTTTCTTTCCTCCTCTCCTTCCTCACTGGATTTACTTCAAGGCTATCACCCCTAAGCACACAGTCTCCTAATCCTGGTGATGCTACTCTTCCTCTTCCTCAACGCTACCCAGAATATATACCTACCCAACATAAATGACTTTACAGCCCCCCTCCCCCAAACTATCAGTGCATCCATTATTCTTCGCTGGATGACACCACCCACTATGCCCATCCTCACTTCTCGAGCGTCGCGCTTTCGTTCTGCTCGTAGCCCATCTCACTTCCACATTAGCTCAGGTTTTCATCCCCGGCGTCATGAAAACCGCTCGCAATCTCATCCAGCTGTACTCTTCCTCTCTGCCCTCCACTCGCGCTCATTACTTGTAAACCTGTTCCTTCATGCATTGTCTTCTTCATCGTGTGTCTCAAGTGAACAATCCCGGTTGGCCACAGCAAAGTGTTTACGCCCATCCGATTGTGTGGCTTTCTGGTGCGTAGTGGATCTGTTTGGGCGACAGGAGGTCTCCATTCCCGAGCCCACTCTCACCACCACACTTGCTTGCACGTACTTGACGCTGATAACATCGTGCTCTCTATAATCTCCCCTTATAACGCTAGGATACCCTGACAAACTCTCATGCTTTGAAGCTTTTGGCCACTCACTCCGACGTTCCCACCCTCTACATCGGGCACCGCAGGGACTGGTTGGGACGTTTACTATCTCACTTGCTAGGAACACTATGCTCGACTCATCGACGTCCTTCCCAGGGCATTTATCCAACCGTAGCTATGATACTTCAAGATGGTCTTCCTCGAGGACGTGAAGGACTGGGGGATCTCACCACTTAAGTAGGAAATAAGAAATCATCGTTGCTTCCGGCCACTTCTACACACTGGCCCCCACCTCGCCCGTCCTGTCTCCACATGTTTGCCAGCTCTCACACCTCAACTTTCCACTGTCGCCTTCAGTTCATCTCTGCCCCTCGCTCGTATTCAGTACAGATATATTTTGTTGTTTCCATTCAAGCTGCTCCATATATCTCCCCCCCTCCCAGCAGGTACACGTACGCCGACGCATCCCTATCCGACCCAGCTCGACGCTGGGCCACGTCAACGCTAGCGCCCCGCGCGTTATCCTACCGCCCCACCAATACAAGTGCTGCTCCCCAATGGGATATTACACCCCGCAAGATCGACCGCCAGTCATCGTGTTAACTTTCAAGAGCCCAAAATGCTAGCACGCTCTCGAGTGCCGTCCAACACTTCAGAATCTGTCGCCGTCACAACCGCTGCGCACTCGTCCGCGGTAATCATCTTCTGGACGCTCGCTCGTAGAAGCCACCACCACCACAACTCACTTTGTCGCACACCGTCCATATCGCGCCTCCACCTCTGCAAAATCCTTGCGTCACGCATGTAAAGCCTTGATGATATCGATGTCGATGCTGCCTCGGGAGAAGGGTGGTTTGGAGTCAGTACATGAACCTTCTCGCTCATCCCTTTCCTGTTCTTCTTGCGCGGGATCGGTTTTTACTGATGCCATTCTTATTGACAGCTTGACATCTTGCTGGATAGCCTGTTTCTAGCCTGTGTTACGTGCCCTGCTGCACTTCCAGTCTTCGGGGGGTCGTGAAGCTTTGCTGCTCGCTGCCTTCATACGCGGAGTGGTCTGCCCGAACCAGTACGTCTCGTGCCTCCCATCATCCTCATCATTATTACTCCACATCTGACCCCACATCCGCTGTCCCTTTACGTTACGCTGTTCTGGCCCTTCGCGAACCAAATCGTGCTTCCCTGAATTGACATCTCTCGTACCGCTCCACTCCACTAAGCCACTTTTGTTGGAACACCGCAAAGACTTGGACATGCATGATCTCTATGATCTCCATGCACGTCTCATCAACTTCCTCAGGGCAGCTGTCCAGCGTCTCCGAGCATCCAAGGTTCGTCTCGTTTCATCGTCTCGAACAAACAAGAGTCTAGATTGTCCCTGTAACTCATGCTTTGTATACATTTCTCCTTATCGCCACTGCCACCCGTGCACAGTGCGCTCCACCTCACTTTGCACCATTCTCGCCATATGCGCCCAAATCGCAACCAACACACACCGAACACGCGTTTTCTGCCTGGTTGCTGCCCTGTCTCGCTTGGATTCAATGATGCGTGTGCATTGCCATCTCGATTCGTCCCTCTGCTCTTCATTCATTTCCCGTGCACACCAACTGGCCTATTGTGGCTTCAACTATCCTAACGCATGATCGACCCCAACACTACTCATCATCGCCGCATCCTTAGGCCACCAACTCCACCAACCGCATTTGCAAAAAATGCTTCAACAATTTCGAATGTGCATCTATCACAGATTGCCGCGACATACCACCTGAGTCCATGCCAGAACAACTCGTCTGTTGCCCTCGTCCGCGCTGTTCGTCCCTCGCCAACGTAGACGTGCTCCAACGTTTGGAGCAACCCTGCATGCGTGAGTAAGGATGACGTCAACGGTGTTTTAGGAGAGGATTGGCGCGTGATCGTTTCCTTCGCCTCGGTGGTCCCGTGGAACCAAGTCACTCATTGGGTGCTGGGTCTCTTCCCTTCTCTCTCGCCACTTCTTCGCGCGTCACTATGCTACCAAGTGCCTCGCTTTGACTCATGCGCCTCGTTGGCCTATGCCCTTGTTGTATGCATCTGTCTTCCCCACTGGCCAGCTGGGCTATGATGGGTTTCGCTGGGATCGTCAGCGGTGGTGGCGGCTTGACAACTTGCCTCGCTGTCTTGGCCACTGCCCTGATCGTCCCTGCTTTATTCCCCTGCCACGCGTACAACCTCTACATTTGTCTTCGGCGACTTGTCTTGCTGCCGCATGGCTTGACTCGGTGACTCGGGGTTCTACCCACTGTCAACACTGTGAATGACAATCTCTACTGGTGACGGCGATTGGTGGTATCTAATGCTGACTGCTCCGTGATTGTGTTTGATAGTGGGAAGGTCTTCTTAGCTAGCATCGGTGGCGTGCCAACCCGTCTCACTTCATAACCCTCTCTCAACTACATCTTCTCCCTCCTCTATCCGTCCATTATTCATCTGCCCTTTATCACTTTCTCCATCATACCCTTTTCATCCCCTCTATTTTGACCTCCGCCCGTCCACTGATGGAACAGACCGTGCGACTACTGTTGCACACTTTCTTCTAGCATTTCTTTACCATATCATTTGTCTCGTCCATAAGTGTAATTATCTTTCCTTTTCCCATTCAAAACTCTTAATAGATGAGTAATTGTATCACTTCTTCACACCATGTTGCTGCATCCCTATTTATACTAAGTTGGGGTGGATCAAAGTAAAATGGAAGTAATGAGGTACCATCAGAACTGGTAGAGCATGCGTATGGATAGATGATCCTGCAACGGAAGGGTGAAATAAAGGTTGTGCAACATATTGCTGCAATGCTAGCTTTCATGTCTACATCACTGTGCATGTTTCCATATATCTTGGTGTTGTTCTAACTGCTGAAAGAGTAAAACTTAGTGTGTAATCATAAAGGGCTTAGAGATCTGTTGCTTCACCCCTCAGAGACAAGTTTTGCACACAAGTTTCATAATCATACTGGGCATGTTGTGGCATGGAAGATCCTCATATGTATTGTCTGGCCCCACTCTTACTTATCAAAGCTCCACACACATAGATTTTGATGATGACTTTGGCTCTCTCTAAATTGAATGCCTGGAATATTCTGGCGCATCAACATATTGCTTGGTAGCCTTGCAAAGCAGTGCATTTAGTCTACCTCCGGGGTTTATATTCCCATAGCATGATGTAAAAACTCAGGGTTCTTCCAAGGATTAACCTTACAACCCTTTGGTGAAGTCAATTTCACATAACACATTGCAAGCTTGAGATGCAGCATGCCAGACAATAGTGGAGGTGAGGACTAAGAGATGCAAGTTGGGCTAGTGGCTGAGGGCTGACTTTGAAATTGCACTATTATCACACCATGATAAAAATGATGTACAAAGGGTTATATTGTGAAAAATATGTACTCTAATCTACATTATTATAGGACAAAAATCAGTGATTATATTTCAAAAATTCTATTCTGAATGTGTGCCAAATGTACAAGGTTTCTTCATCATAGAAGTAAATCTGGAATGGGAAACCAGATGGACCAGCCTAGTACATTTGGTACTCATTCAGGTTTGTTGTACACTTATTTCCATTTTCCTAGAATTTTGAGTATATCCAGAATAAGTGTACAACAAATCTGAATGAGTACCAAATGTACTAGGCTGGTCCATCTGGTTTCCCATTCCAGATTTACTTTTATGATGAAGAAACCTTGTACATCTGGCACACATTCAGAATAGGCGTGTATGATTAATTCCCAGAGCAAAGTCATTCTTTCCCCAAGGGTGTCATTCTTCCCCAGACCATTGTCTGCTTTTCCCAGAGCAGATGAAAACACATGCTATCAGGACATGCTATATACCGTTTGATGCGGAAAATTCAGGAGAATTCAATGGTACCCTTCATCCTTTCTCACGCGCATTATTTCTTTCGTAATTGACAAAATACTACCTGCCTTTATCACAAACCAACCTCCTAGCAGTTTTCTTGCATATCATGTTACACCCAGGCCACAGCCAAATTGGTTTATATTTGTATGGCCCTATCTACAATACTTCATTGGCAGCGGATTCAACAAATATAGCATTATCACAATTTGTTTGTGTCTGCAGCAATCAAGGTTCTGGCAGGCTATACTGTAGCCTTAGATAGTCATGTGAACAAAAGGACCAAAAACAATGAAAAGGCCTTGGTATATTGTCTTTAGTTGCTGATCTTTGATTTATACTCAACCAAAGCATTATGATCCATGGTAGTGTTTCCCCTGACCATGCTGTCTGCCTTTCCCAGAGTATGTGAGAATGCATGCAATCAGGTCATGTTATGGACCATTCAAGGCAGACAATTCAAGATAATTCATTGGTACCCTTTATTTTTCTCACACTCACCCCTTCTCTAGTAAATGGCAAAACACTACCTCCCTCCATCACAATCCCGCCTGCTCACCAGTTTTCTTCCATATTAGTGAGAAGTAAACAGAAAGATGTACTTGAAAATCACAAAGAGACTTCATTATATCTAATTTACATACTGGCTACTGGTATATAGTCTGTCACAGTATAGCTATTTATGCAATCACCATCTCATCTTTCCCCTGAATGTGCTGTCTGCTTTTCCAAGACCAAGTGAGAATACATGCTACCAGGACATGCTATGAACCATTCAGTGCGGAAAATTCAGGGAAATTCAATGATATTCTTCATACTTTCCTATACCCAGTACTTCCTCTGTAATTGTCAAAATACTACCTGCCTCCATTACATACCAACCTGCCCAGCAGTGTTCTGGCATATTGAGGAGAATTAAATGAATCAGGGCTGAGAAACTCTGAAGAAGCCTCAATATATCCTCTTGATTCACTTATTCTTAATCTCTACTCTATGGAAGCATTGCTATCCATGCTCTGACAGTCTAACATTTCCCCTGACCATCCTGTCTGCTTTTCCCAGACCATATGAAAACATGGGCTATCAGAACATATTGTGGACCATTCAATGCGGAAAACTCAGCAGAGTTCACCGGTACTGTTCGTTTTCTCCCACACTGATTCCTTTTGTAGTAATTGACAAAATACTACATGCCCTCATCACAAACCAACCTGGTCAACAGTTTTCTTACATATCAGGGGGAGCTATGTGAACATAAGGAGCAAAAAATAATGAAAAGATATTCTTTATCCACTGAGCTTTGATTCATACTCTATAGGAGCATGCTATCCATGCTATGGCCGTCTTATGTTTTCCCTGACTATGCTGTCTGCTTTTCCCAGACCATGTGAAAATGTATGCTACCAGGTCATATTATGGATCATTCAGTGCAGAAAATTCAATAGAATTCAGTGGTACTCTTCATTCTTTCCTATGGTGATCTGTTCTCCAGTAATTGGCAAAATGCTGCCAGCACTGGACACAGACCAACCTAATCAGCAGTTTTCTTGCATATTGGTGAGCACCAAACAAACAGAAGTACTCAAAAACCATGAACGGACTTAAATATGTCAACTTTACCCACCGGGCACTGATGGATACTCTGTTACAACATAGCCATCCATGCTATGACTGTCTCATATTTCCCCTGAGTGTGCTGTCTGCTTTTCCCAGACCAAGTGAGGACACATGCTACTGGGACGTGTCATAGACCATTCAGTGTGGAAAATTCAGCAGAACTCAGTGATCTTCTTCATTTTCTCCCACACTCAGTATTCCACTCAAAATTGGCACAATACTGCTTGCACTCTATGCAACCAACTTGATCAGCAGTTTTTTTTGAAGGATGGTACCAGATGGTATCATTATAGAATGGAATACATTTGATGGTACTATTAAGGTGCCGTGTCTGTGTAGTTACATGCTCCCTTTCACCCACTGGTTGAAGCCTATTTTGAGTTGAGTGGCCAACCAGTATGGAAGAGCTATCACAAGGTATTGCCCAGCCTATACACCCAGATATTTGTTATTGATAATCAGCTCATACACAAAGCTATTGCAATTATTGAATTCTGAGGGACAACAGTCCAAAAAGCTGAAGACTAATCTCCCCATGTTCAGGGAAGAGGAGTTTTTCCACAGGCTGAACAGAAAAAATCACCCTCAAGGTGAGGAGTGGATAACCAACACAGAACCAGTGGCATACACATTCCAAAGATGGAAAGAGGGCAAACCAAGGACTGAATGGCTTGGCAGAGGTGCCACAAAATTCTCTTTCAGGATAAGTTTATCCACAATGCCTGAACTGTGAGTGATTACTGATTTTTTTTCCAAGGTAAGAAAGGAAGGCAGCCAGTAGCAGTGAAAAAATGTTTGTTCTCCGGAGATTATGTGTAGGTTCTCAGAGGGACGTGTTGATTCCCAGAGGCATGTGTTGATTCCCAGAGACATGTGTTGATTCCCAGAGCTATGTGTTGATTCCCAGAGGCAGGTGTTG
>WIDE01000270.1:0-16940 GCA_015039315.1 Clavulina sp. PMI_390 | reverse complement strand
CCCACCTCTGGGAATCAATACCTACCTCTGGGAATCAACACCTAGCTCTGGGAATCAAAACCTGTCTCTGGGGATCAACACCTAGCTCTGGGGATCAGCACCTAGCTCTGGGGATCAACACCTAGCTCTGGGAATCAACACCTTGCTCTGGGAATCAACACCTAGCTCTGGGAATCCCCACCTCAGCTCTGGGAAACAAATACTTTTTCACCCTGGTGGGAGGATTGACATACACTGGATCTATGCTAATTTAAAATAGCTTGCTCCATAAATGGTGCCTAACACATCAAAACATTTATACAAAGCTGCATACTTGACCTTGGTGCAACAAGTGCCAATAGTTATTTTGAAATTGTGAACAAACCATCACGGTTTGTGACAAACAAATGATACCGTTAGATTCTCATGATTTTTCCGCATCTAATGGTATATAGTATGTTCCTGTGGCATGTGTTTTCATCAACTCTGGGAAATGTAGGGTTAGTCTGGGAAATGTAGGGATGCTCTGGGAAATAAAGGGATAGTCTGGGAAATGCAGGCTTTGATCTGGGAATAAATCATACATGCACCCAATATAATTGAGGGTCTTGTGCAAGCTGCTCACACTACAAGAAGAGAGTGTGTAAAGCTCAATGGCACCCTATTCTAGGTGTCAAACTTTCTGTGAGCTTTTGGAATGCAAATGGCAGATAATGATGCTATTTGTGCTGAGTTAGGCTGGATTGCCTCTTGCTTATCATGATTGTAAAGGTGCATCTAGAGTCCCATAATCAAGTGGGATGGCAGCAGGGCAGGGTAGAACAATTGGAGGCAGGGATCCCAAGGTGGAGAGGCTGGAAGGCAATCAGAGTTCTTGAGCACAGTGAGTCTATTCTGATATTTGGATGCACTTCAAATGCTTTATCCGCCCCAAAACCTGATATTTGGCTGCTGAATCCCATGTTTGACTGCAGGGAGCTGGAAATGGGGTTTAGGTGTTGAGTAGAACCCCATTCAGGCGACACTGAAAGTGTTAAAGGTCTGTTTGAGTGCTTTTTATGTATATATACTCCATATATGTTTCATCTACATTTCATTTGCTTTGTAAGACAGATGTACTTGCTTGCACTGTAGGTATCTAAGAAATGTGTAAATACAAGTGGTGGCTGGAATGATTGTTTGGGCTAATAAGACTCAGCTCAGATGGCAAGGACACTAAATGAATGTTCTAAGGTACCTAAACTAATGAAGGTGTGTGACACTTGATCCAATTGGTGCCAAGCGCCATCTCATTGACTTTTACATGGAGGAATGGAGGTGAATCTCTGCCAAGGATTGCAACCAGTTGCTTATAGTGGGGCAGTGTATCATATACTGCAGGAATCCAGAGGACAAGCTCATTATATGGACCTTTGAGCCATCCATTTTGGAGGACATTGTGCCATGATGATGGAGATAGAGACATTTGTAAAGGTTTGTCATTTGTAGGGATATTGATGTGCAGTGCAGAAAGATTCTGAGTTTCACTTGAGAGCTCAACAGTATGATGAGAGCCAAAAACTTGGAGGTCTGCATCTGGGGAGGATGCTGCAGAAGTGATATATTCATCACAGCCAGGGAGAGGTACTCCTGTGGCTGGGTGGGACTGAACATCCCACAGCCTGATGGTCTTGTCAAAAGAACCAGAGGCCAGGAGAGCTCCATCAGGTGAGAATGCCACAGATGTAATGAATTCATCATGACCAGTGAGAGGAATGCCAATCAGTGTCTGGGTCTGAACATCCCATAGCATAATGGTGTTGTCACCAGAGCCAGAGGCCACAAAAGCTCCATCAGGTGAGAATGCCACAGATCTAACAAATTCATTATGGCCAATGAGAGGCAACCCTACAGCTGTATAGGCTTGAACATTCCACAACTTGATGGTCTTGTCATGAGAGCCAGAGGCCAGTAGTGCCCCATCTGGTGAGAATGCCACAGATGTCACTGGTCCATCATGCCCAATAAGAGGTGTTTTGATGGCCATCTGGGTCTGAACATCCCACAGCCTGATGCTCTTGTCACTAGAGCCAGAGGCCAGGAGTGCCCCATCTGGTGAGAATACCACAGATACCACCCAATCATCATGGCCAGTGAGTGGTACTCCCTTGGCTGTATGTAACTCAACATCCCACAGCTTGATGGTCTTGTCCCAAGACCCAGATGCCACAAGAGCTCCATCTGGGGAGAATGCGACAGATGCAACAGGACCATCATGGCCAGTGAGAGGTGTTCTGATCACTGTCTGGGTCTGAACATCCCACAACCTGATGTCCTCATCAGTAGAACCAGAGACCAGGACAGTTCCATCTGGAGAGAATGCCACAGATGTGACCCATTCACTATAGCCAGTGTGAGACAATACTATGGCTGTCTGGGTTTGAACATTCCACAGCTTGAGGCTGCCCCACCAGAGCCAGAGGCCAGAACAGCACCATCTGGTGAGAAGGCCACAGATACAACTGATTCACCATGGTCAACAGAAGGCAACCCTAAGGATATATGTGACTGAACATCCCACAGCCTTATAGTGTTGTCACCAGAGCCAGCTGCAAGGAATGCTCCATCTGGTGAGAATGCCACAGATCTGACCCACTCATTGTGGCCAGTGAGTGGCACTCCTTTGGCTGTATGTAACTCAACATCCCACAGCTTGGTGGTTTTGTCACAAGAACCAGAGGCCAGGAGAGCTCCATCAGGTGAGAATGCCACAGATGTGACAGTGTCATTATGGCCAGTGAGAGGTGTTCTGATGGCTGCCTGGGTCTGAACGTCCCACAGCCTTATAGTCTTGTCACCAGAGCCAGAGGCCAGGAGTGCTCCATCTGGTGAAAACACTACAGAAGCAACTAGTGCATAGTGGCCAGTAAGAGGCACTCCAATTGCCATATGAGACTGAATACCCCACAGCCTGATGGTGTCATCACAGGAGCCAGAGGCAAGAAGAGTACCATCTGGTGAGAATGCCACAGATGTGACAATGTCATCATGCCCAGAGAGAGGTGTTCTGATGGCTGTGTGGGACTGAACATCCCACAGCCTGATAGTCTTGTCACTAGAACCAGAGGCTAGGAGAGATCCATTTGGCGCAAATGCCACAGTTGGGACCCATCCACTACAGCCAGTGTGAGGCAATACTATGGCTGTCTGAGATTGAATATCCCACAATCTAATGGTGTTGTCTTCATAGCCAGATGCTAGCAGAGCTCCCTCTGGTGAGAATGACAAAGATGTGACTCGTCCATCAGGGACAGTGAGAGGCACTCCCTCCTGCTGTCCAGTTTTTATGCTCCAGAACTGGATCTCCCCGTTATCCAGAGCTGCTGCCACAACTCCATTCTTGGGAGAAAAAGCTACAGCAGCCACCTCAGCCTTGGCTTGCCAATGTTGCCATAAACTAGGCCAAACCTCCATCTGCCCCCACTTAATTTTTAATGTGTTGCTGTACTCCTTTGCCAGTGAGCGTAGGGGTGAAGATCTAGGAATGAATGGTAGAGTGCTCAGATACACATGGGGTGCACTGAGTGCAATTGGAACAGCAAAGTAGGAGCTGAATCTCATTGCCTCCATCACAGAGTTACTTATTCCATGGTACATCTACAAATAGATATTGGCATATTAGAATTTCACAATGAATAGAATATTGCTTTACCAGTGGCCCTGCAGTGATAGGAGTAAGAACATTAGTTGCTGATAAACCAGTCAAACTCATCACTTCCAACCAGTTCAACAGCTTGCTGGATGTCAAAAGCAAATGGATTGCTGGAATGATCATATCCCTTGGGTCACTTGGTAGTTTGGCACAATGTACAGGCCAAAACTGGCAAGCATACAGCAGTGTTTCTCCAATATACTCTTTCACCAGAGCTGGAAGGTTGTGGATCTCAGAGTTCAGCATGGTTGAGGTCTCAAGCTTGCAGATATTGAAGCACAGATGCTTCTTGCCATTTTGCATGACATGGAAACACCCAGATGCAAGGGTGAGATGAGCTTTGTTGACATCCACTCTATACTTCTTGTCTGTGTGCTGGTCCTGCAGGAAGTCTGTGAAAGATGTGTGCAGTGGTACCAGTGGTTTATTTGTGTCATCTATGCCTGACATGAGAGAGGCAAGGTGACACACTAGCCCTTTAGCCTCATTGTGGACATCTAGATCAGGCATGTCTGGGAGGTAAGGGTGACCAAGCTCCAAGTAGGAGGTGAGGGAGAGTGGTTTTTGAGCAGCAACAAGCATCCCAAGAATTATCTGCAGCAGTTCCAGGTCACTGGAGTCACTTGTCCCAAATTTAGAGTCAAATACTGCAGTGTATAGAGAGTAAAGGCTACTCCCTGTGCTGAGCACAGTCTGCATGCGCTTGGCTGGACTGGATGCTGCATTCCCATCATCCATGTTGCTGATGTATAAGCATGCTGTAGAAGCCCATTGGAAGGATTGCTCAGACTTGATAGCAAGCTGGGTAAGTTTCTCCTCAGACTTTGCTGGATCTGAGCTGATGGGAATGTCTTTGAGCATATGGTGGACATAGAGCCCAATATCAGCTTTTGTGGAATCATGTGGGATCTGATCCATGTGCAGGAGTGCAGTGTGGAGGTCAGAGTGAACACTATTTTGTATATCAACTTCAAAGCGTGAAGTCACCAGGATCCTGACAGTGGGTGGGAGCTGGCTACCAAGCTCAGCAAGACATTTGAGAATGGCCTTGCGCTCCCCAATACTGCCTGATTCATCTACAGCATCAAGCACAATAATCATGTTGGACTGGGCAGCAGATGACCCATATGCAGTAGTCAACAGTGGGAGGACAAATGCATGGAGTTGATCAGAGGGATTGGTAGACTTTTGGGTAAGTATGTCACATGATTTTGCTATGCTGATCAAGTGGCTCTCAGTTGCTTTGTCCCTAGCAGCAAGTTGGCATGCAATTGTGCTGAATAGGTTGGATGGGTTCAACTGGGCCTGATTGGCTGTGTTGAAGCAGTAATAAGCACCAAGAATGCCAGAAGCATGGGTCTCCAAGGCCACAGACAAGGCAATGGATGACTTCCCACTCCCAGCAACACCACACAACCATAATATGTGCTTGTCTGTGCTGATTCCCTTGAGATAGGGTGGACAACCAGGTAGCTGGGCACTTCCCTTTGCCCAATCAAGGATAGCTTTGAGGATAGCTGTGCGAGTACCAGGGAGGCACAAATTCTCAGGTTTATGGTCCCACAGAAGCCGGTTAGCATCCTGAGCATACTGGAGATGCTGTAGGTCATGAGACACTGAAGTGAGTGGTCAGCAAATGAAAGTTTGTTGGCTATGTGGCAAAGTGAAAGAGCCATACCAAGCATGTGAGCTGACTGTCTCACTCTTGAGAGGGTGGACAGAGACTGCAGCCCATCCTCAATATCAGACCCATGAGGGTTGAAAGATTGGATATGGGTTTGTGCAATTGGAAAAGAGTCCTTGACTGGATCAGAAACACCTGATGGTCAATAGCTGTTTATAGCATTGCAGTATGGGCATATCAACAATGTTTTTGTTGCCATCCCAGCCACATGACACCAGGTACACAAAACAGCTCACATTGATTGAATATATGCTCCAGCTCCATGAGCACTTTATTGCTTGATGGCCGTTTAAACACTTCATGTGTCCACATAGCTTCAAGAAGACTCCAGAAATTTTCTGTGATTTTAGGGCCCAACACCACAGCTGCAACAGGTTCCTTTGGACGCAAACCATGGATAAGCCTTGATACTACTAGCATGTCATTCTTGATTTCAGAGAATGGTTGCTGGCTGCTCCAGGCATTGAGAAATGTCATGGCAAGAGCAAACACATCACTCCCTTGGCTAGAAGTAAACTGGTCCATTGAGCTATCATGAAGCTCCGGAGCTACAAACCGGGACCGCCCTCCTTCCTCATGCATAGAGTGTGCCCGAGAGATTTCATGTCGGATGCGACTGAGACCAAAGTCACAAAGACTTGGATTCATTCCATCATCAAGCAAGATGTTTCCCTATATGATTTCAACATAAATGACCTAAGTCAAGAGTGCTCACTTTGTTACAAAAAGAAAACATACAGGGTGTAGATCACCATGAATAATAGGCGGAGTGCGTGAATGGAGGTACACCACCCCCCTGGCAGAACCAATAACCTTGATGTTCAATAGGGTTGATGCATGCCTAATAAGCAACTATAGCAATGATTGGAAAAAAAAAAACCTTACAATCCTGATGAGATCTGACAGCTTGATGAGCCCACCCGGTTCCAAATCAGCAAGCAGTCTCTGAAGCGAACCATGTTCATGGAATGGTAGGATAACAAGCGGAGGAGAGCCAGGCTCTTCATGATGGATTCCCAGGAAAGGGAGTATGTTAGGGTGTCGCAGTTGGGAGTGAATTATGGCTTCACGATGCACACGCTGGACAGCAGTGTAAGTTATTTTCCCCAGCAGATTGAGTAGATAGCGCAAGAGCTGACTACCTGAATGGCTTCATGACCTCGTGGAGTCTTCCAATCTCTAGTAGAAATTGTCAGTTCTCGAACAACTATATTGTGCCCATCCATCCGACCCTTATACAGCATGGCTTCTCCTCCTCTGTTCAGGAACTGACTCCTATTGAATGTTACATTTCTTATGCCGAGCTGAGTCGGGAGAGTACCAGCATGAGAACAGCAGTCCTGGAGTAGACGAAGCATATGTGGGTATTCAACGGAGCCGGGGGCATGGTTTTGCAAGTTCTATGCAGCTGGATCAGAAGTTTTGAGCCTGGACCAATGGTCAAGCGACGCACAATGTAGATCTGGTCAAGAACTTCGATAGCATCTGTCAGGGAAAGCTTGAGCATATCGCGCGCTCGAGCAATCCCAAAACGGGCCATAAGAGTGGATGCGTTCCAAAATACATCAGTGGGACGCCGGGTCTCATTGACTGAGCGAGGAGAGCGTGTATGTGTCCCAGGAGGGTTGCGATCGCTAGTCTCAGCCTCGAGAAGTGAAGGATGGCGAATATTGTCGAAAACGTGAGCGCTTAAAAAGATCCTCTTAGAGGTGGGTGGTAGCGACGAAAGCGATGATATTTGTGGTGCAAGTTGCAAACCACTGTATGACTCCAGACTTTGCACCGACAGAGCACGCATTCTGGTGCTCCCCACAGCCTGAGTGATAGGAGACCGAATGGCTTGAGTATGGACTCGTGGCTGATGATCGACCGGGGAGGCTTGTGATTGGCTAGGAAGGATAGAGGGGTGAGTGTATTCGCCATGCCAAGCAAAAGAGCGTAGGGGGGAAGATTTCTGTCTGCCACCAGCTGGGCCTAAATCGGAGTTATTTACTATGGGAAGACGGGAAGAGCCAGTATTTTCGGATGGTTTGATTACGGCTGACCGCTCACGAAGATGTGCAGACGAATGATGCCTATCCCAAGCATCCAAGGTGCGTTGAGTGAGCGAACCAGAGCCATTGACAACTGATGTATGCACTTCAACATGATCAAGAGACAATGAAGCTAGTGCTGAAGGGGGGGCCAACATCCATCCACGGAACCTGTTGGATGAGAGTGGTCGACGCTGGTTGCTAGTGCCGTCCATATGGCTGGACTGAGATGTGGGGTAGTTTGAGCGGCGGCACGGGAATACAGCCTCTGTTAGTGGGAACAAGGGATAGGTTCGAAGAGGGGCCGATGAAAGCTAGGCAAACAATAATTGCATTCAATACTCATATCCAGTAGTGAACAAGTGAGAGCAGTGGCCGAACCCCCCAAATCAAGGCCCGTGGGAACTACCTTTCCTCACCTCCGTCTCATGGTGAACTATCCCTCCATGCTGCATCATTCAAACTCCCGCTTATCTTCTTTGCATGAGGACTGCATCTGACCAAGTCGCTTGTGTTTACACGTGTTGACAACCCGACCCAAACACGAGCCAACCACAGACAGAAGTTGCTAAATAATTGTATCGCGCATAAGCCCGGGTCCACAGACGGGCCCATGCGCGGTATTGCTCGCGATTCAGTTCGAGTACTGATAACCCCAGATCTAGAGGAAAACTTGTTGGAAAGGGTTGAATGAGTAAGAAGTGGGGGCCGTTCAGCGCTACTGAAAGACGGCAGCTAAAGTATTACACAGAAATAATCGTACTTGTGTCGTGAGACGAGAGAAGAATGTCAACGAATAAGGAGATGGCGAGAAGAGGGAAGAGTCAACGTCCGTCAGCGCGAGATACCCCGAACTGTACGATGATGGAAGTCTCGTGTGGATGACAGTGAAACAACAATTGGAGGGGGGAAGGACACAAAGCAAGGGTGAAAAACAATTCAACAAGATAGATCATCAGTGAAGGGAGGTAGAGTCCAAGCAGGAAACAAGGGGAAGAGATGGGTATCTAGCGCGTCGTAGCCAGGTCATGAGAGGAAGTGAGGCGATGTCGTGGTGTCGTGATGTGAGTGAGAGGGAGCATGATATTCTGAGAGTGAGGTTTTGGGGTGTTGGCTGGAGCGCGAATCGAGGAGCATGATGAACGGAGGGAGACAACGATTTAGCGAAGTCGGGGCATTTATAGGGTGTGGGCCAAGGCTCCGGCAAGAACTGCTACGAGCGCGACGGCAACCGAACCAGTAAGCCCATCGCCAGTCCACCTCCTCGATGCAGCACCTGTCTTGCCTGCACTGCCCTTCGAGACCCAATCGCTCCGCGCAGCATCCACAAGCAACACAAAACTCTCACCCTCGGGGCTCTCACTACCCAACGTGCTGAAGGTCGTAGGATTCACGACGGGTGTGAGCCACCCGTTCGTATCGAGCCTGACGGTATTGTTCGAGTTGGTGTTGGAGTTGGTTTGTGAGTCTGTGTTGCTGACTAGCGTGGAGTAGAACGATTCGGCGTGTGGGACTGCTGCGTATTTCTTGGAGAGCACGGCGAGTCGGTACACGGACGAGGCCATCAGAGCGGCGCTCGCTCCGTCATAGAAAGTGCTCGAGTCGTTCAGGGTGTTATGGGGCAGGTTGTATGTTGTGTTCTGGTTTGCAGAGAAGCGAGATGGGGAGATGAAGTATCAATCAGGGCGGGAAGTTGATGGCCAGACAATTGGGAACACATACCACCAGTTTATAGAACCCAGTGTGAATCTCCACGGCCCAAGAGGTTAACTCGGACTTTTGTGAACCAAACTTGCTCGAGAACTGCGAGTTCTGGATCGTCGCGAGCGTACGTACAATACCAGCAGCGGCCCATGCATTACCTATTCAGCCAAGAGAACATCAATCAGTTCAACATTCGAAAGGGAGCCAAGTAATGGAAAAAAAGGCACACCTGTAGCCCACAAGGTGGGGTCATTGAACGTCGGGCTCAGCGCAACGTGCGTCCACAGCTTGGTCTTGGGATCTTGCAGCACGGAGCGGTACTTAGAGATCTGGTCTACCGCGGTCTGGATCATCGTCGTGTTCTGCGTGACGACGCCATACAGGGCTGATCATAGGACGTCGATGTTGAGATGAGGTAATGACAATTGGAGAGTGGATTGGGAGGGGATGCCACGTCCGCCGACAGGGAGACAGATGATGAAGAAGTTACAAGTTAGCGCTCGAATCAAACACCGCCAGATGGGTAGGGAGAAGGCCCAAATGAAGGATGCACCCGAAGGCAATCTCTGGTCGGAGATACTCACCGAGGAATGGAGGCACCATATAGATGAAGTCAGCCCATAGCGCAATCTATCGGATCGTGTAGCATGTTGCGCGCAGTGCGATGTGGTGGCATGTCGGGTGGTGGTTTGTGCGATAGCCAGGTAACAAAGGTCATGGGAACCATTTGCGCCAGATCGAATTTTGGAGCCACAACAAGCAAGTCCAAAAACAGACGTGTGAATCAAGAAGATCAGTAATGGGTTGGTAAGGTAGCCGGGCAGGTTTTACGTCCAAGGGACAAGAAAGCAAGTTAAAAATAAGTAAGATGCGCGCTGAATCGGCATGCAACGGCGATAATAATTGGGATAGTCCGGCTCAAGCATGGTCAGGCACATGCGCGAGCGAGCGCTTGCATGCATGGCACACCTTGCTACTGCGCAGTGGAAAATCGAAACATATCGCCAAGAATGCCGCATATACAGATATACAGGGATGCGCCAAGGATGAAGAGAAAGACGGGAGACAGGCTGCGGAGCCATGAGAGTGAATGGAAAAAGCTCGGCATGTTGACAGCCTTGTAATGTCAATGAGGGACCATTTGACATACGAGGTGTGCGGCTTCGCACGGAGTTGAGAATCAGATGTGCCCGGATGGTCGGATACGCGGCGCAAAGTGAAGCAGAGTAGCGACAAAACAAACAAGCGCCCATGATACCAGCCAGAAGTGCGTCGACGCGAAGCACGAAAGGTAGAGAACAAGACAGGGAATCGATAAACGCGGAACGTACCTCGTTGACACGGTGAGAAATTGCCCCATTGGAGGCCCGAGGTACGTCATTCAGGAGGTATTGCACTTCTTCGTCGGCTGCTTGGGAAAAGGTGAGGCCGGAGATCCCCGTGTTGGCATTGTCAGTGAGGTTGCCGAGTATCACTGCCATGCCGAGACTGGCCACCATGCAATGGCCAATCATTCATCCATGATAGTCGTAATAACGCATCGCATCATCGTGGTCGCCGTCGTGATTAGGGACATGGTGGAGTGGAGTGGATGTGGGGTCGATAGGAGGAAGGGAATATGGGGGAGGTCGTCAGTCACTATCAGTTGCAGATTGTTGATGTCGTCATTGACATGAGGCGAATGACAGCGTACCTGGCGGGATCGCCAGCAGCGCCGTCCTGGATGATGGCTTGTGACCCATTCTTCTGCTTGAGCGCTTCACGGGCAAAGTATAGGACACCCTGGAGATTGGTTTGGGAGAGCGAGGATGATGGGGCGAATGCGGGGGAGGACCCGAAGACGGAGCGCGAGCCAAGGTTATGCTCTAGTAGTGCTTCCTATCGATGATTTCGCGGGAGGTCAGGGCGCGTTCGGTAAAAGGGACAGGATTCATAGGGCTGCAGTCCTCACCGATGCAGTCCCCATCTCCCAGCTAGAGGTATTTGGAGTCAGCACCAATGAACACGGGAGGAGACGGCTCGAGCGGGACAGGACGTGGACGCACCTCTGGGTGGACGACTTGTTCATGTTGCTCGTCACCGCATTGAGCGCGGTGCTGCTCAACGTTTGCGCCATCGTTGTCGACGTCGCGAACAGCAGCGTCACTGCTACTCCGCCTAGGGTCCGAGTATTAACAAGCATCATCGTCGTAACTGTGTGTCGTCAGGGAACGGAGGGCCAGCCAGGTTATCGGGGGAGACAGAAAGGTGCCGACTACACCAGCAGCGAGGAGGGGAGGAAGTCTAAGATGGAGGCAGGTGGCAAAGAGTAAGATATGTACAAATAACTAGCGGGATTATAGTGTCGTAAAACATGCGGAGGCGCCAAGAGTGCACGCGGAAGAATGAGCGAATAGAATAAATACAACCGCAATTATCAAAGCGGGCGTCAGTTCGGTCAGCCTCGACCCGTCCATATCCATCAGCATACGAAATGAACCGCGCGCAGCGTGGGAACCAGCGCTCCGATCGTCGGTCTGAATCCGCCCATTATTCCCACGTTCCTCGACGTCGGCCGTCCCTGTGGACCGGCAAGGGAGCTTCCGTGTCCCTGAACAGTTATTATTGACTTTTCGTTGTCATGAAGGTAGACTGGAAAAGTAGGTCCGGTTAAGACGTGGCAAGGCTGACGATGCTTTGCCAGCACGTTTGCCTTTCAGGGCAATTGGTTTAAGCTGTATAGTTTGCCCGTTCATGAATCGGAAACAATTCGCACGCGTGCTCAAACACAGGATTCTACAATTTATGAGTACTAGGATGACACCCGTCTACTCCAGAGTAATGAACAAATGCTGCCCAGTCACGGCCACCTCGCTCCTTGGATCCAGCACAAGCGTCTGTATAGCGACATCTATGAGTAAATACCATCGCCAGCCAGTGACGGACAATTGTGTTTTTCTAGCTGATCATAAAACAAGGTAGAGGATGGCTCGGAAAATCACTTTGTGTGAAGTCATCGTGTCCTGCATGTATGAAGGCGACTCTGTATGAAAGGAGATGAGGGGGAGGAAGCACTGTTAAGTACTAAAAAAGCGAGGGTAGAAATTGGTAAGCAGTGGCGGATGCAACAGAGTGAGGTGGGGGATAAGCGATGTTAAGTGGTAGTATCCAGCTCAAGATACAGAGGTCCGCCGTCGGCCATTGCAGAGAAGGTCCTGACCTCGTCGCTATAACGACCACAGGCGACAGATATCTCGCCCGCTCGAACGGTTCAGACCGCACCCGCCATCGTGCAAGACAACTCATGAGCAGGCTTGTTGTTGTGAATGGTAAAGATCGTGCTCCTCGATATCCCTCAGCAACGCCGCCAGAGGGACGACCGCCTTGGCGTGACTGTCAAAGTCAACCTAGCTCGGCGGGATTGGGAGAACGGAAGAAGCGGGACTCAACGTCATTGAGCTGGAGGGAGACTCGAGCTTGAGATCCCCAGTTACAAATCAGGGGGCAGGGAGGCATGGAAAGTACGAGGGCAAATTACGCGACGATTATCGAATGCTGCACCCTCATTGAAGGGCGCAAGCTTAGTGGGATCGACCTTGAGCTGCCACTCAAGGTAGCCGCACATCCCACGTTCCACCCGGTCGTTTTTACGCAGCTGGGACATGCAAAAAAAGAGGCCAACTACTGGAAGGTTGGAAGGTTGGAAAATTATAGCATAGAAAACGGGCACTAACAAAAATCCCGGCGCAAACATGGTGAATCCAGATGCCACAAAAGTAGAAATCTGGTGACAATTCCGACTGAAGGATGTTTTCATGGTTAACAAATCCTACAGCCAGCAGCGGATTCTCCACTCTCCAGCTTGTACAGGCTATCGCGCACGCGGCGAAGGCGACGCATTGACGTGGGTTCTTGGTTAAGCATAGGGTAGAGCCCCAGGAGCTCTTCCCATCGCGCTAGCAGGCTTTTACACAGTGTTAGAGTATCTGAGAAGGAGGATTCATCTGCCAGTGCGTCAACGACCCAGTCATCGCAACGGGTTAGCTGTTGCTGAAGTAGTCCGCGATTCCACTCGCTTTCAAAAGGCTCGCCTGTGAATTGCTCGAGAGCGCGAGAAAGCCCTCTCAGTGAGTTCGCCCGCCGGGACAGGGCCAGTTCATACCAGGACCAGCTGGAGTGTGCTCGAGCTAGGAAGTATTTGACTTCGGGCGACGGCGGCGTTGAGTCATCAGAGACCAATTTCTCGAAGAGCAAGACAACCTCTTCCGACACGTCGTGACCAATTTCATAGTAATCCCGTGTTAATTGGTTGTTCCTGTCGCGTATCCCATGGCACACCTCAAGACTCAAAAGCAGAGTCCTTCCAATGAAGTCAGCCAGAAGAGACGACACATTCGCAAGATTGCGACTGATGTCAAGGACTTCGCGCATTCGAGGGAGCGCTCGTGGGTCACTCAATGAAAGCAGACCGAAAGATGCAGCCTGAAGGACCTCAAACCGGGCTTTTCGGAGGTCAATGTCTCCGGATCCCAGCAACGGGACAGCTCTCGCGACTTCCCATGCTCGATCAAAGGCTACCATGCGTTCTTCGGGAGAGCGTCCAAGCTGCGTGGTAATTATCGCGCAGAGGATGAAGCACTTGCTGCATTGAATTGAATAGCGCGCCGGGTCGACCGAGTTAAGGAAGTCAAAATGGTCTGCGGCTGCGGACGTCGCCTCCAAGGCTTCAGAGTGCCTGGGGCCCGGCATCATAAAGCATACAGTGGCTTTTTGGAGGAGCAAGGAAGCCAGCATATCACGATGTACTTTGTTGTGGGGGAGCCGAGAGTAGATCTCGCGCCCGATTTCGAGAGCTGCTTCCGTAGCGAATAGACTATCATCGAGGCGTTTGAGGTCGAGCAGAATTAAGGCACGACATGCGAAAGCGCGCATTAGGAAGCTCCGGTAGAGATCAGGACGCCTGGAAGCCAGTCGTCTCGAATGATTGATCATCTCGTCGGAGTGAGCCAAGGCAGTCTCGAAGTGGGCCAGATCGCGCAGGTGGAGTGCATGCCTCTCGAGGTAGTTGGAGAGGGTGTTGAGGAGTATGTTGTGGGAGCCCTTCAGCTGTATCTGGTCTCGGAATAGGGTGATGGCTGCGTCTCGGACGCGTAGAGCCTCTTCGTGTCGCCCGAGCTTTGACAAGCACGAGGCGTACACGTTATCTAGGAGATGAGGGCGGTCTTCAGGGCTTTGACTGTCAACTAGGTCACGAGCGCGCTCCAAATATAGTAATGCTTTCTCGGCCCGATTGCTCAAGTTGTTGACAAGAGCACTCCCAAGACGAAAGCAAAGTTGCGCAATGAGCTTTGACTGAGCAGGGGTCGGATCGGGAATGCGATTCATAAGCTCCAACGCTTCACGGCCACGCTTCTCCGCATCCGCCAGGCGGGACTCCCTGAGCGCCGTGGAGCAGATGGTTAGTAGGGTTGAAGCTTTAATCTCGAGCGCTCGGTTGCCTGCCAACTGGCGACCGCCGAACCAGTCATCCAAGATGTGCTCAGAGTCTGAGAGAGTTTCCAGGCTGACAGGTCGACCCCGCCAATGGAGAGAGCCTACGATCCCAAGCGCATTCACTCGCTGAGCGATATTAAGCACAGTGCGACGAGCAAACCATCGGCAGTTGTCAGACAATAGCTGATAGAGCGGGCTTGCAATGGTAGATGCAATAAGCTGGCTCCCAATCTCGGATAGGTCAAGATGGTTGGCGGCAGTCGCTCCACCAGACTCTTCGGGCTCGAAGACGGCAACAACAGCTGCCAGCTCGTCCGCGTTATCGTACAAGTCTTCCTTGCGCAGCCCAAAGCTCAGTGACTCGCGCAGACGAGCGCCATTCAGCAACGGGCTGAAACTGTCTGTTTGAGGAACCAGCCGTGCTACCTTCTGCCTTGCAGCTCGTTCCAGTCTGATCCAACTGTCGGCGGTCCCGGGTTTACCAAAGCAGATGAGGGCGAATTCGTGATGGAGGGGAGCGCTGCGGCTACGGAAGAGATGGGCACTTCGCATGGGGCCGATGTCGGCGGTGACCCTAGATAATGCGATTTCGTCGCTGGCCCACACCATGAAGTGTGTGAGGTTGTAGGTTTTGGTTTGGTTAGGAACTGAGAGTACCATAGCACGTTCAAGCGGGCACATCGTCTATTTCAAGTTTCGTTAGATTATACACCATGGCCAAGAAGTCTGGCGCGATACGTACCTCGTGAGGATCAACTGTGGCGTTCGGAGCAGAAGTGCCAGGTGCCGCCCACCATCCATCGGGATCCTCGCATGTGTTGACGAACTGGAATAACTTTGAGTTGAGCATTCGATCCGAGCAGAACCATTAGCTACTCACATCAATGGCCCAAGCATGGGCGTTACTGAAAGATCTGAGCGCTTCTCGTAAGTCACTCTTCGGCCCTCGAGGTCGTGCATCCAGTCGCATGACAAGTGCTTCTATATTCCTAGTGAGTTCTGTCAGTTAAGAGAGGCCAAAACTTGCTAGTAATCAACATACTGCAAGAGGTTCTCTTGGGCGAGAGCTAACGGCTCTGGTACGAGGTAACGCCAACGCCCAGACGGTTTCCTGATCGACACTCCTATCCAGGTCACATAGAAGATAATACAGTCCATAATAAGAGTGGCTCGCTTAGCTTCCTCCTTGAGCAAGCGTCGAGGATCGCCTAAGAGGGATGGCTTAGGCAGGTGCTGCAGCTGGGAGAGCGGGTCCTTGAGAACCTTGGCCAAATCCAGGATACGCGAGTCGGTGAGGAGTATTGCACGTTTAAGAACTTCGTCTACGTCCAATTCCTGAGCGAACGAGCTTTGAGCGGGATCATTGGAACTTTCACCCCCGGCTAAAGTAACAACACAGTGGAGGACTCATCAGTCCATACTTCATTATAAGACGTTGTCCGTATCACACCGACCGTCGTTTTGGATCGTAGATCTGTTTTTGTCGAGTTTCGAGAGGCGAGAGCGTACGTTGCGTAGCGTCGGAGTCATGGGAATGAAGGATAGGACCAACAGCACACAGGCGTTCCAGATCAAGAGCTGCAACAGAGAGCACGAGGAAAGGGGATGATGGCCTCGAGGCTAAAGCACAACGTGGTCCAAGCTAGCGCGGCGAGCGAATAAAGGATTGAGTCAAGCTATCATTATCAATGCGGGCGTCAGTTTGGTCAGTTTGGTTAGTCTGGACTGGTCAATTATCAGCATACGAATGAATCGTGGGAATCCGCCCAACATTCCCACGTTTTTCGGCGCTGGTCGTCCCCCGTGGACTGGCAAGGGAGGTTCCGTGCCCCTGAACCGTTAGTCTCACTGACGGCTATGGACGCTCTAGGTAAACTGGAAAAGCAAGTCCAATTAAGACACGGCAAGGCCGCCCCGCCACCGCATTTACCCATCAGAGCAGTTAGTTCAAGCTGAGCCGTTCATGAAGTCGTCTGATGTAACAGGGTATCGATTCAATCGGAAGCAGCTCGCACGCCTACTCAGACACGAGATTCTACAATTTGTATAGTACATGTAGTATGATACCCGTCTACTCCAGAGTGATGAAGAGATGCTGCCCAGTCACAACCGCCTCGCTCCTAGGATCCAGCACGATCGTCTGCGTCGCATCAATCACAATAGCAGGACCTTTCACCTTATCTCCGCGCTCGAGGTCCTCCAGCCTGTACACTGGTGCGTCCACTCTCCCAGAGCACTCTTCAAAGTAAACCGAGTGTGTAGTAGTGTGCTTCTCGGCACCAGCAGGGGAAGTCTCGGATGTTGATGTCGAGGTGGACGCGTGGAAGGGCACAGTGCGTGTCTCGAGCGTCTCGATCTCGTCCCACACCGAAACACC
>WIDE01000027.1:395694-414448 GCA_015039315.1 Clavulina sp. PMI_390 | reverse complement strand
CGCAAAGGCTATTGTCTGCGCGAGTTGCGAGTGTGAAGCGCTCATGTTGCGGGGCGTCGTCGCAGGACGTGGTCCAGCGCTTATCACGGCGCTCCGAGGACTGCTTTTCAATTTGATCTGGTTCAAAAAAGGCAAGTCCTCCTCTATTGAACAAGAAAAGCGAATACTAACTGCTTTTCCACAGTGACTAGCTTCATTTTCGATAGTTTATCCCTCCCTCCTCCACCCATCCCGTTCATTCATGCTATTAGGTGAGTCGCTCACAGGCTGAACGAAATTTATAATTCAACCTGATCCATCTATTCGTTAGCTTCATTGTCGATAGTTCACCCCTCCATCCTCGTCGCCACCCTCCTCAACCCATCCGTTCAATCCTGTCATCAGGTGAATTGGCTACCCACTGCCTGGGATTTATACTCGTAATACCATCTAACCTCTTTATTCGTGCCTCTATCCATAGTTCCCAATGCCCCCCCCCCCTCCTGCCGGTTTGACCTCGGAAGACGCCCGAACTCACTGTGAAGGTACGCTTCATAGATCAACTCGATCTATGCACCAAACGCGAATGTAACATCGTTTAACGTAGACCTACCACCCACGATGAAGAGCTGTCGGCAAAGTCATCGGACACGAGTGTCCCTTCACCCCCAAGTATGTACCGTGTTGGCATTCTGTCTCGTCATATGCGATATCTGATACTGATCTCCTGCGCTCTCACGTCTAGACCTTTATTCCCCTCATCCCACAACTCCGTCTCATCTTGGCTGGCTCGGTTTTCACCGACGACCCCTTATATCTCCTTCACGCTCCCCTATCGTGTGTTTCCCCTCTGTCGCGTTCCACCCGTCCCTATCCGCCTTTCCTTCCACCCTTCTACCCTTCGCTCCACCCTTCCACTCTTCATTCGCCCTCGCTCGCATCAAGTCATCCCAAAACCCACTGCCGCCAAGACTCGCCGCCACAGATCCTCATCCCCCCTAGTAACGCCCCCACCAACACTTTATTTAGCTGGGCAAAACTTTGAAGGATAACGAAACTCTTCCGCGCGAGAGGCTGTCCGTTTATCATAGCTACATAGACGTCGAGTAGATACGATGCCACTTATTGTTATGTATTATCACTCCTTATTGTTCGAGATCGTCATTATTGGCCCCAATCGTGGCCAGCCTTTGGAGGGGGAGGAGGAGGTTTGGGTTCGGGATGGATCCATATGCGTAATGAAAAGAAAAGCATTCAGTAATCAGGACGGACAAACAGACGCAGAAAAAGATGTTAGGCATCAAGTATGCAGTTCTCGAGCGATTTGACCAAGACTAGAGACGGTATTATTGTTTCCTTGTCCAAGACATCAATCCTGAACGAGTTACAACTAAGCTCGAAACCTGCCATCCGCACCGCTCTCGCGATGTTTCCGGGGATCCCCCTCTAGCCTCGTATATGCCACTCGCTCACATACAATGATGGTGTTGCCCAAGAGGAAAAGATGAATAGAAGGGACGACATACCATAGAGGCCAAGCAAAGTGATGAAAAAGATATACTCCGCTAAAAGGCTGAATACTAGTGTGGATAGCCGAGAGGAAAGTGGGATTTTTACGATTCTTCGACAAGGGAATATCGGGTCCGACAAACGTGAGAATCTTCGACTCTGACATCCAACCATGTCCGACGAGAGCCTTTCCTCTGACGGATGCAGCATCAAGTCCGACGATATCTTTGACGAATATGAAAAGTTTGAAGAGCTGAGAGCGGGAGGGACTATCCGCGCCTCTGTCTCTAGAGGCGTCCTCCAAGCTCAAGGCAAGGGCAAGGGAAAGGGAAAAGGGCGATCGAAAAAGAGTGAGTCTACGATTTTCGAGTGTCGGACTTTTTTTTTCCCTTGCAAGTAACTTATAGACTTCTGCATACTTTTCTAGCAGCAAAGTATGTGATTGTGACAAAAGGAGGTAAGTGACGCCAGCCCCCAAGATTGGATGGCATTAGCGTAACGATTACCCTGGAAAGACGGGGAGGAGTACAACAAGTATGGAATGCCAAGAGACCGGGAGCGCGATATAGAAAAGGAGACAGACGAAGAAGAGCCAGGTGAGTCATTCGAATCAACTTGGACACTCAGGCAGACTAATCGTTCTCGCATCATTTGCATCAGACACGCCAATGTTGGACCGTCAAACCCCAGAGCGGTACTCTCCCGGCTACAGTGAGTCATATTCAATATAGGAATGATATCTGGAAATATTCCGCACTCATTTTTTCCCGGGCACTAGCACCGATCGACGGATGGGATCCCACCCCTCAACCAAAGAAGCGCCATCTCGACTTGGACAACATTCGTGTCAGGCCTGGCTCTGAGGACGAGAACGCTCAAGGAGGGGAGGAAGAGGAACCACAGCGCAAGAGACGAAGGCTGGTTCGAGGGAGAATGAGTGGTACGTTTTCCTATTAATGGCGTGCTTTTTTTTTCTTGAAAAATACGTATATGGGGTGATATTCGCTGATTGACTCCCAGATCCAGGACCACTGTCACGAGAGCCGCCATTGTCCCGTCAACAGTCCCAATCTTCGTCCCTCGACATTCACCCATCACCTCAACAATCACCGTCCGGCACGCGCACCCGCTCACACTCTTCTGGCCCTTCATCGCAGTCGTCCTTTGATCGCCGGCTCGAACGTGAGGCCTCTCAGTTCTGGACAGACGATGTATTGGAATCAGGGTCAATGTCGATTGACAAATTCAATAAAGACAGCCAAGTCCATCATAACGCATGATCATCAATTCCTCTGGCGAGTTCTACAGCTGCTGATCTTGACATGTCTCTGTCCGCTTGTGGCTACATTTTTTTTCTTGATACCATCATCAGACCTGTACACCGTTTCGGCTGTCGTATTCGTTGGCGCCATCGCCCCTATTGCTCTTGCTCCCACACCATTCTTGCTACCACTACGACTACTCTTCTTGTCGCCGCCATTCTTGCTATCACTCCTGCTATCATTCCAGCTATCACGACCCTTATTCACCACTATTCCTGTCGCCATGATCCCTACTGCTACCACGCCCACCACCATACTCGCCGCGACGCTTTCCTGCCCGCTGCTATCACATGCCATCGCTATTTCTTCTCCCACTCCTCTACAACTTTTTCTATTATTCGAATATCTGTCCATGTGAAATACACACCGAATGCCCAACCCCAAAACGAATAGCCAAGATCATTCAGTACAGCCAGCAGGACTTGCGCAGCCGAGAATGCGCCACTTGATACTCAACTCTTTGAGAGAGCAACCGTTAAGGTTTGAGGTTTACATTCAAGTCGAGGACTCATAACCAGTTGCACCTCGGATGGCGCTCGGCATATGAGCACTTCCGCTATCTGTATCTAGAGCCGCTGATACAGCGTACGTATATATATTGTATGCATTATATTTGCGTGTCATCAAAGGCAGCGGATGTTTCCCTGAACGTGGAGACCGCTTAATTATCACGGCAACGTGCCGGTATCCATAAATCAAGTCAGGAGGGCAGAAATAAGTAATAAACCTGAATGAATGAGTCATTCTTGATTTAGGGCCAACAGTCTTGAGCGAGATGTGTATATTAAAATACGGAGAGCGGTGTGGTGATATACAGCAAAACGTGGACAAGGGAGATAGTTACCGAGGACACTCGGTCAAGGCATGGTGCTAATAAGAGTAAATGTGGAGAGGACAAGGCAATGAGAAAGTTCGACTTAGCGAAGCGCAGTCGACTCAGTCAATGCTGCCGAGTGAAACATGGTAGGGAAGGGGAAAGGGAGTTGGGAGCAAGATGTAGAAATGGGAGATTCTTGGTGGGGCGAAAGAGCCGGAGCGAAAAAAATACGGGGGGAGAGAGTCGGGGGAGCAACAAAAAGGTGATAAGGATATGCCAAGATGAGAAACGACGAATCGCAACTAGGGAAAGGTTGACTAGTTAGAGTGGGTTCAGGATGTGGGTAACAAGACGAAACATGAAGAGGTCAACGTCTTGCGAAAGCAGAGGACAGCGACGGCAATAGGATGAGATGCAGATAACAGACACAGCAAGAATAAGAGAGCGTAGAAGCGAAAGCAGGTGTGGATGAAAAAAGAGTAAAGAACACTGCAAAGAATAGGAAAGAATGTCAAAGAACATTACAAGGAGGAAACGCAGGCAACCAATGGTCACCACGAAAAGGTTGGCGTCCCCTTGACGATGACGGCAATCCTGTTGGCGAGCGGAGGAGGGCCCATGGATGAACCATGGGCAGCTTGAGGGCCAGCCACAGGAGGGGGCTTGGGGGACTCGATCGACGAGTTCACCAATTGGAGACGCACATGGAGGGCGGTTTTCGATTGAGGTGTAATCGCACATGATGCACATGGACAGCGAGCGCTAGTCTGTCCAAACACCCCGCGAGCAAATGCCTTGAATGGCTCGAGGTTGGGTGTACTGTCGTCCGGTCGAGGTGGTGCAAGTCCCAGCTGTGGAAAAGAAAAGGAATCCAAAAAGAGTGAGTACAGATATATCCACAGGAAAAATAGAGATTTACCAGAGAACCGTTATCCTCCAAAATAATCTCGCCGCCATCTGTAATTACTCGGGCAACATAAACCCAAGATGTAGCTTCGCTAAGACGATCGATCCTGTTTCGGGCAAGTAAAGGCGACGGTCATGACCAAATGCAACAGATGAGAGACTCATAACATACGGCACAGGAACGCCAGCTCGTCGCCCCTCAATCCCAACCCGAATGCAAGACCCATAGACTACCACAAGTCGGAGTTGGCCGCGCGCATCGTCATACTCGAATGGCGTAAAGATGGAATCGGCGCCTAGGTCAGGGATGAGGACGTAATGATTGTGGGGAGAGGCAAGGCATAAGCAACGGATGCCTCGAGCGCAATAGATGTCAGACTACTTACTACAAGGTACCGCAGCAGCACGAGCCTGAAGCATCATGGTGACACGTTGATTGAGATCTTCATCAAGTCGGATGATCCCCAGTGTATCGGTGTCATTATCCTTGGTACGACGAGAGCCGGGAGGCACCCCATCAGCGCTCCATGGACCCCAGCGCCGATGCTCATTGGTGCGGAGGATAACACCAAATGGCGAGCGTTCGTAGTACGAAGTGATGACGCCTTCCTTATTCTGTTTGGGTAAATCAATGAGGGATAGTTCACGGGAAAAAGGTGAACAAATGCAACTAACCAACTTGGAGCTTGCAATCAGCAGGACCGATCCAGGGAGGATTGAAAGTTCTGACGCGGCAGGAAGGCAGGAGCGTTGGTGTCGATTGATGTGGACCGTCATGGGATGAGAGCCATCGGGCTCAGAAGCAATAAGGACTAAGCCTGGAAGGAGGTTAGTATGGATGAAAGGTACGGAATGGTGAGAAGGGGGCAGGCTTACGATGCTGTTCGTGGGTGGGTTGTTCAACTTGTACTTCCACAACACGGGAGACTGTTGCTACAACGTGGAGGACCGGCGTAGGAGACTCAAATGGTAGTTGTTGAGCAATTTGTTTGGGTGAGACCTATGATGCACTGTTAGCTACATGAAGAGATAAGATGAACGCGAGGTGCTCACCCATTTCTCATTAGGCTAGAGATGGAGAATAGGCCACAACAAGTCAGTTCAAATAGCATTGAGGCCTTGGAAGATTCACGCACAATGGTGGCGATGCCGTAGGTGATCATACTGGGGGCATGTATGTCAAGTTTTGGAGTTGAAGCTGCTACTTGAGCGTCGAGTTTGAGTTGGGCATCTGGGGGATATATATCGGAGGTGTCATCAGAAATTCCAAGGGCGGTCGTGGCGTGATTGGGCAGGGAAGTGCAATGTTGGTAAGCGGGTCAAGGATGTTGGAAGATCGGAGGATGGGTGCAAGGTTGTCCAAAGGCAGACAGTCGAGTGGTAGCGGATGGAGGGATCGAGCGTGGTGAAGGAAGTCGGGATCGAGCAGGCCACACAACATACCGTAGATTCGCCGGCGGCGATCGTCGCGACCACTGGGCGAGGGAGCTGGTGTTGGATACATTATGGTCACAGGAGATTGATCGGAGGGGTGAGGGGAAAACGCGACGCCAAGAGAACCCTGAGCCCAGCATATATAGGCAAGGCGAGTGCGAATCATGTGACCGAGGATAGCTATTAGTTAATTCTGGTTTATTTTTTGGGTGCAAGGTGTGTACAAGTAAACAATGGTCGGCAACAACAAACACCAAAACAAAGTCAATACTCAATGGACTTTTGGGGCCAGGCTAACACAGGCAATCTAATGAAATATGGTTAAAAAAAAAGAATCAACAAGAAAGCGACAAGAAGACGATAAGAAAGCAACAAGAAAGCAGCAAGAAAGCAACTAGAAGACGACAAAAAAGCAACTAGAAGACGACAAAAAAGCTACAAGAAATATTGAATAAAAATAGAAATCACAATTGACGCGCGCGAGAGGTGAGGCCGTTCTGGTGCAGATACCCACTGCGCCCACATATAGGGGTTCCATTGATCAACCCGAGTCTCGTCTTTGATGAGGGTAGCAGCAATCTGCCTTCTAGTACTGGCATCCTGGAGAGCGAGGAAGGCAAGGCGGATGAACCAGTCCGCGTCAGCATCTTCTTGGAGAGCACACAGCTGCTGATCGTGGTGGTCAAAGACGCAGCCATGTTCAGCATCCCAACACGATTCGATGCAGCAACGTCCACAGTACGAGTAGCATTGAGGATCCGTCATAAGATTTCGGTATTCCACAATCGCGTCAAGCTGTGCAGACCTCCAGCCTGCTCTGAATTGGATCCAGTGGGTGGGATCGATTGCGTAGTTTGGGCATGGCTGGCGACGCTGTGTGATGTCAAGGTGGGAAACAGAAGCCCTGGCGACCACAAAGCAATAGACACAGAGTCGAGGAGAGCGATACCGAGAAACAATCCTATGACAAGTGTCGGGATCCCAGGCCAAAGCAAGGTTCGAGTCGTCATCGCTGGTAGGGCTAGAAGTACCCCACGAGAGAATGTGCAAGGGAGGCGGCGGTGTTGGGGCATTGGGTGAGGTGGTGGCGGGAGTTGGCGAGGACGAGCCAAGGGAGGGGGTCGGAGCAGCAACTGTAGACGAATGCATGGGCTGGACCGTTTGATTGGACGTTGTGTTATTGCTGAGAGGCGGAGCCTGGATTGTCGGCAAAAGTGTCGAGGTGCCATCAGGTGGAGCAGTGGACGACAGTGGGGGCGTGTCGATCACCATCATCTCAGCGTTGTCACTATGCGCTGCGGGATTGTGAGTCTTCTCAACTTGAACACAGGCATCAGGAGGGTTACAGTTGGCGTGAATATCACGTTCGTCCGTAGGCGGGCAATGAAAGTAGGTGTCACTGGAAGCGACAGGGCCTCTATCATTAGTGCCAAATTCGACCAAGGGAAACAATGCGAGGAGGTCATCTGGTGGAAGATGTGATGACTGATTGTGCTGGATGTTGGAATCGATAGTAGGGGAATCCGGCACGGATGCGCTATCATTGGGATGGTGGAGCTGGGAGGTAGCGGGAGTTGTGGCGACGAGGGCGCTAGGGTGGACCCTGTGGTCAGAGTCGCTTTGCATGATACGGGCGACGGATGCTGGAAAGGAGGGCGGTAGAGGCGGAGCTAGAAGCGGGCGCTGAGATGGAGGACCAACTAGATTCTCATCCTCGAATGAGACAAGAGGGAAGGCAGCCAACATATCGGGTGCCGGCCGAACGGGTAGAGCTGTAGAGGCACCTGAAGCGCCAGGAGCTCCGGGAGCAGGCAACAACACCTTGTTTGCCAGCGGTCGTGCTCCTAGTTTGACATCATAGCGCTGTCGTTTTCGTGGAGGTGGAGCCGTTGAGGTGCTGGCAAGAGTCAGATGATCGCTGGGGACAGCAATCCGATATTGCGTGTATGGCATGTCCTACAGGAAAGGAGCGGAATTAGCTGGGGTAGAGACAGATAGAATGATAATAAACGCGCCTTTTGTGAATCACAGTTATCGCAAAAGACAACTGACCCTCCAAGATGCGCACAAGTGAGCGGGTGTTGATCCAGAACGCGGCTCAGCATCCAGCGACGACAGGTAGTACGATCCTTTGGCGAGCCATGCACAAGAAGCCACAGGTCATGCAAACCAGAGGGCTCATCCGATTGCTCTCGCCAGGGTAGCGAGTGTGGTATCAAGACACATGCCTCGGCCCACGAAAGTTTGCGCGCCAAGCGGCCGCACGCCTGCTGAAACTCTATGACACTATCAGTCGGGCCCACAAAGATGGCAGTCCGAATATACGGCTGGTCCACCCCATGATGAAGTGCGCTAGTAGCAACAACCCAGCCCGAGCGACGATCTTCGCTACACCACTCCTGGAGACTTGCAACAGGCGCACCATCCCCTCCATGGAAGACATATGGAAGTTCTTCGCCAGTTCGACTGGCGAACGCTTGAGCTAGTTCGTGTCCCTGTTTCTTACGAAGGACAAACACGACCCCTTGCTCGGTGCGCTTGATACCAGCAGCAACCATCTTGTCTACCACGTGCTCGTTATCGTCCAGGCGGTCCATGGGCTCAAAGGTGTAGCGAACCTCGGGCCGATGGGTATGCAAAGAGGCTATAATGACCGCAGAAGGTATTCCCCACATCTCGAGGAGCTTTGGGCGATCAGCGAATGGCATTGTCCCTGTAAGAAGGACCACCTGCTTGCCAGTTTTTGCCAGACCCTTGAGTGCCCCATGGTACTGGACCCGAAAGTCATTCCATATCACGGCTAGGTGAGCTTCGTCAACCACAATGCGCTCCACGCGGGGATTATTCGCCAGCCAGGTGATGGTGTCCTGCCGGCACGCAACCTCCAGGGATAACAGGACTGCGCGAGAGTCTGGCGCTGGAAGCTCGTTGGTGACATGAGGAATTCCGAGGGCTCGCATCTTGTCCTGTACTTCGGCTAAGAGGGCGACGAACGGAAGAACCACAACAGTAATGTCGTTACCAGGGAGCAAAGGTGGGACAAGGAAGGAGACCGATTTGCCTCCACCAGTTGGGATGATGGCAAGCGCGTGTTGTCTCGTTCGAACCACTGTCTCGAGGAGGATGGCCTGTTCGGGAGATTTGGGGGTATACGCGCCGGTGACAGCATGGAGGTAGGGAAAGATGGAGAGGAGCTCAACTGGGCGAGCCAAGATGTTGGATGTGAGCGACGGAGTGTGCACCGCCTGCACAGCATGTTGCGTAGCAGTAGATACAGTCCTGAGGTCCTTCACCTCGCGCGCGAGGGACTCAACCCGGTCACCGAGGGAGCTCAGCATCTGAGCAGCTGCAACATTTGCATCATCAACAGGGAGCATCGGGGGAAGCGGGATAAGGTACACCCATGCATGAAACTGATGACAGAGCATCCGCATCATTTCCAACATGCGCACAACGATTCCCATAAAATTGCTCTGGTCCACTCCATACCGCTTGCTTCCAACCTCGGAGTGATGGCCGAATCCTTCGTGATGGAGCCAAGAGTCCGTTTCATCAGTGGGGATGCGAAAGAAAGGCCTGGTGTCTGGCACAACACGATGAATGATGATGGCCTTTGTGGCCTGGCGGTAGTTTTGGACGCCGAATCGGAATGGATGAGGCTTCCCTGGATTCGGGTTCACCGTCTGAGCCACCGAATTCAGCTCTAAAGAGAGCTCGCGGGTGGACAGCCTAGAACCCTTGACGACAAACAGGAGCCGGCGGTAGTTATCAATCGCCCGAGGGTTGTTGTCTATGAGGGCATAGTGGAGCTCAAGGGGCCGGATGAGAGCCAGATATTGGGTGACGAGGAGAGCGAGTTTGGGAGGAATGAGCCGAGGCACCGAGCCACCTTCGGCATGGTCTCTGGTTTTGAGGTAGGTTGACATGAGCATCAGTTCGCCTCCTACAGCACGGAGGTTTCGAATGCCATTCATGCCCGTATCGATGATCGAGGATAGGGCCAACTCTGTCCCACGCGGTAGCGGACCTACGCAGACGTAGACTGCCACAAAAAGAGCCTATGGTGGAGGAGAGGGGAATTGATTACATTATGCGAATCAGAAAATGGAAGACAATATCAGAAAGCCAAAGGAAACGAATACCTTGACGATGCGGGCAACATGCTCGAGGAACTCGTGGCGTGTTGTCCGCAGCAGTTCGCCATGCCCGTTCACCTCCACAACCAGCCGCGACTGAGCAGCAAGTTTAGTCTTGAGCAGCCCCGAGAACTGCACCAGCCCTTCTTTTGACATGGTGAGATAAGATGCGCTGTCGTTTGGGCTCTCCATGAACAGCGCATCATAGTCGATCGTGGGATCCATCCCAAGGCCGGCGCGTATCCGATCCACTAGGGGAGAATACCATGAGTGATCATGTGGATCAACCCACGCGAGAAAGTCTGCCATGTGGTCTTGCACGCGCTTGAGGGCAGCACCAGGTATGAGCCGATACCAGCCATCAACAGACACTTGCTGGCCCTTCCACGTGTAGTGAGAATACTTTTGGCCTCCCGCAGGTGAGCACCAGGCAAAGTATCCATCGGCCGACATTTGGTCCAGATTGGCAACGACACCTGAGAGCCATGAAGCGATCGCGCGCAGATTCCCAAACGGGGTGTCAGTATACGCGCTGAGGTACCGCTCGATATGGGATTCATAATAGCTGCAGACAAAAAACGGGTCCGGATGAGTTTTGAGGTAAAGGGAAAAAGAAAGCCACAAACCTATCGTAGGCAAAGTATTCTGTATCAGGCAAGAGAGCCCGTGCATGCTCAATCTCCATCACTGCAGAAGCGCGCGCGATCCATGATATCTCTGAAGCCAGCGTAAAGATAGCCTTCATCCCATGGTAGCGCGGAACAGCGTTTGCGATGCTGCGCGAGTCAATCGTGCAGGCCAACACGAAGCGTTCAAATATACAATCCCACGTAGTCATATTCGAACGCATCCCTTGTTTGAGGAGGGCCCATATCATTGGACCAAGCAGAGCAAGGCGCCTCTCCGTGTCGCGAATGGCCTCCTTGAACGCACGGATGGCAGTCCATACCGGATCGGTGGCGAAGAGGGCAACATATGCCTTCCAAAAGTCAATGCGCGAGGAGCCCCAGTTCCACTGAGCAGGGACTGGATGACTGATGATGTGCTCGAGAGCACAGGAAAAGATCACGAGGGTTCTGACGAGCCGCGCACGCTTCATCAGAGTATTTGGCTGGACGGTTCCATTGAACGGCCTCTTACTAGGATCGGATCGTCTACAAAGAGGGATTGATATTGGGAGGGGTAGGTTGCAAGAGAAAAATGAGTATAAAGTTCAGGAGTGGGTCAGGTATACGCACGATGTGGTCATTAGTCGGCAGCGAGTCGAATCAGGCAGTGGATGGGATGCAGCTGCCACAAGCTCGAGCCACTGCTTGGTTATGGGCAAAAGATCCACATCTTGCAACGCAGTCCCATCTTGAATGTGGGAAAGCGAGAAGAGTGCTCGCATATGCTCAGCAGTGGAGAGAGTGGCAATGTTGAACCGATTGACAAATGCACCAAGCTCGCGCCTATCATCAATCGGCCCTGGAGGTGGTGATTCGCCAGTGGGTTGGGGTGGTAGGAGGTTATCGAATACACCAATTTGGTGCTCGAGTGCCGAATCAGGAGGACGTGGCCCCAAGACGTCGGGCTGCAAAACAACCACATATCGCCACTGGAGATGAGCGGCATCTTGTACATTGCGATACTTTGCATCGCCGCCCATCCACTGCTGGTACTTGCAGGCCATCTTGTTCAAGCTGCGCGTCGAGACCCCCGGGTGTGTCTGCGTGATATGGGTAGAGAGATTGCGTGTGGACGAAAACGCAAGACGGCAAGAAGGGCACTGAACGCCTTCCTCAACAGGAATGTGGGAAATCGGAATCTCAATCTCGATAGGTAGTGAGGAGTTGACGTCCGCAACTGGAAGGGAAGCGAGACGAGCGGCAAGATTGGGATAATTGGGGTGATTATGGATAGAATTGGCATTCTTGCATCGTTCGACATGTTTGGGGACGTCGCAGATGGGGACGCCTTGGTGCTTGGCGGTGCAAAGGAGGAGATGGAAGCGGAGGTCATAGTCGAATCCAAATGGGGCTAATTGTTGACCAATTGTCTGAACGGATGCAGATGCCTGTTTGCGTATACAGGCATCGTGCACGATACGAAGATGGTGGGAAAGCATCCAGAGTGATGCGTTGGAGGAGTTGCAGATGGGGCAGGTATATGATGCGTCGATGCGGGCGATAGTGCCAGAGTCATTGAGGACTACGAGGGAATAGTCGGATTATGAACACATAGACGAGAGCACAGAAAGAATCCTCACCAGCCTCGATGTTGTCGTGGTATCGAAGGGAATGAGCATGCTCCTCCTCGGGGGTGTGTAGCTGTATGGCGCATAGTGTGCAACCCCACGAGGTTGTTAGATGCTCGTCCTGGAGATGGTTCACAAGCTGGCGGCTGTCCACCTGATCGGTGATCTGTGGGCAGAGATAACAACTACCGAAAAGGGTCATTAGAGGAGATGGTGATAAGCTTGTCAATATTGGGGATATAGAAGAAAAAAGAGAAGAACGTACTAGTATTCATCGTCAAGATGTTCGTCCCCAGACCCAACAGCAGAGCCTTCATTGTCAGACTCGTAGTAGTCGTAGTCATCGTCTTCGTTAGACATGAAGACAGTCCCTCGGTACCATTAGGAGTGCAGATCGGATTCAGGGAGGGCAGGATAGCTAGTAATAAGAGTGTGTCGTGAGGATCGGCACCCACATGGTGGGCAATGAGACATACCAACGGCAATGGGGAAATAAAGCTGAACAAACATGAGAATAGGTTCAAACGAGTGATATATTGGTATATGAAAAAGAGGAGTTGGGTTATTTCACTCACAACGAGGGCAGAACGCGCGGCGTTGAGACACACGACCTTTGTTGGAAAAGGGCCTCTCCTTGAAATGCAGTCCACAGGCCGCAGAGATGGGATGGTAGGGCGAAAAGAAAATGAGCAGAATCTCTGGAGCGCAGCCGCCAGAGAGAAAGGAGCTGTAGAGCGAGCAAGGATGAGGGGAAGAACGAGAACAATAGTCACGCGCTGGTCACGCTCCAGTCACACACTATCGATCTTGTCTGCACTTACAAGTCTTTATCAGGGAGTGCATCATTTATTAGCAGGATTACAAAAGAATTCAGAAGTGGGCTACAAGAAATATATGTGATATGAATAAAGAGAGAATATGGACGAGGCTAATCGTCAATCATCTCATCAGACGTCGGAATGAGGCTACCAGTGGCAATGAGGCGGGGCTGGTAGGTACGAGAGAAGCCCTCGAGGCGGATGAGGATCCGGCGAAAGGCGCGAGCGGCAGCCTTTCCAGCAAACAACTTGACAAAGAGGAGGACTGCCTTGCACGCGGCCTTCCTCTTCTGCTCAAGCTGCAACAATGCATCATTGTCCTTTACGATTGACAACCAGAGCAGTGTGGAGGGCCGCTCGATTGTTTCCACATAGCCCGATGTCCGATAGAATTTGAAAGACAAGAGGCGGACGAGAAGCACTGATGCACCCCACTAAGGTGAATAAAAGTAAGAAATAATGATTGTAGATCCACGGGGGAATGGCGGCGACGAACCTTGATATACATGTTGAGAAGCTTGACGAGGGCAGCAACCTCGGTTGCAATGTCAAACTTGTTGGGGGTTCGCGACCAAACATGACGGGCTCTGAGCAAGTTGACGATGGTATCGTCGTACTCGGCGGCGCCTTTTGGGGGCTGTGGTTCTGTAAGGTGCTCGAGGACAAGATCGAGTCCGACGAGGGAGAATGTGAGGCGCTCAAAGAGGAGCGCCGCAGTGTCTTGAACCTCGGTAGTCGACGTCGATCGTAACTAGAACGGTGGAAGAGAGGCGGGGATGTGGGGTGATGCAATGCATGAGCGGACAGAGAGAGGAATAGGAGGGAAAGTATGACAATACTGATCGGTAACTGATAGACATGAGGTTGGTCGGGAGCCCACGATTGTGCAGGATCCCTTGGATTGACTCGGTGACCTGCTGCGTAAACGCTTCGTTTGGAGGGAACATGGACTCCTAGTAACGAGACGGATGTGTTAGCGCTATTCTGATTAATGAATGTAGAACATACCATATCTAGCTCATCGTTGCTGATATCAATCCCCTTGATGACGGCATACATAGCGAGGGCGGTCGCATTCGCCTGGGTATACGGCTGGCTCTTGTCATAGATGCGACTCTGGAGGCTGAAGAGCTTGTTGTTGCACAGATCGGCCCAGGAGGCGCATGGACCCTGCAAGAGTTCGAGGGCTTCGGCGAATGTAATCTAAGAGGCAGGATAGTGAGTGACATTGACGACAGCAGAGATTGGGCATCAATCTCACCTTTTCGACCGGGGGCTGTCCACGCACACCTTTATGCGCTGGCTCCTTGGTAGCTGGCGCAGGAGTAGACGTCTCTCCGTCGCGGGCGTCTTGATCATCGCGCGGTGTCTCATCACGATCAGCTAGACGCTGGAGCTTGACAGCATCGTGCACGAGCGCAGGTGTTGCCAAAAGCTAAGTAATGTGTAGAAAAAAGATTAAAAGGAAATAATTACACTGAGTAGAGCTGATAGACACATACCGCTCGTTCGATGATGACGCGAAGCGTGTCGTAGGTTTTGGACGGCATGCCATTTTCGTTTGTGGCACGGAGGACCTCTTCGAGCTTGCCGGGGCGATCGAGGACGGCGTGGAGGCTAGCAGCAAAGATGCTATCAAGAGGATGGGCAGGAGGCATAAAGAGGTCGAGGTGGAGGGAGGAGCTTTGCTGTGACCAAACGCGGCCAATCACGCTCAAGTGACACTCAATAATCCTCATAATTTACAATAAACACAATCTGCTCGCCATCAAACAGAAAAAAATGACATAAATTCCTATACCGCTGCTTTGAGGAAGTTTACGACGTCCAGGCATGTCATCAATTGCGGGGGTGGGAGGCGTTGTCAAACTCTAGGATCATGGCCAACGCTAGTCACCAGCGACGGCGGAGCTAACATTGAGGCAGAGTGAAAAGAGCCTTAGGACTCGCTCAGGTGAAAAAGTGGTGGACAGAAGAAGGAGAGCGAGGGGTGCGGCGAGAGTGCAGAGACGACAGCAGGCCACGAGAGCAGCAAACAAGAAAAAAAATTAAGCACAATTGTCAAAACGTTCCGTTCAAGATTATTTAGATATGCGAGCGTATAGTAGATGCAGTCGAGACGGAGACGAGGAGTCCGGATGGCCCGTTGTTGGTAGCATGGTGGGAAGTGGCACGTCACACGTGTCATTTGGGCGCTCGTCACGGATCCCTTCATAATTGCAACCAATCGTGATACGCAAGCCAGGCACTCTTGCAAGAACAAGAATGAAAGAATTCGCTCTATATGATGGGCAGCATTGATTGGTTGTGGTGAACTTACAGAAAGACGTACAATTTTCTCAGAGGCAAGCAGCGATTCGACATCAAGGATCATAAAGTAGTAATGAATGGTATTAAGCTAATGGCTAGCAAAGTCAGTATTAGGAATCTCAGCTATGAACAGGGCAAGAGGCATGAGACAACGAGAAATAATCTCATTTGAGTATTGAGGGGTATATACATGGGATGGGACTGACGAGCAAGAATGAATAATGTAGTAGACGGAGAGTAATGGTAGAGGCGGCCAATGTAATACGAGATAGCTTTGTATAACTGAGAGCAACAGGAAACCGAGAGGGTGGTGTGAATGTTGAGCGAATGAGTCTGAGCGCAGAAGATGACATTGAGATTCGGCCCATTAGCCAGATGACTATCAAGAAGTTTTTCTATTGGCCGTTCGCAGTGTGATGCGGTGCTCATTCGAGTATGAATCATATAGCATCGACAGAGAGAGGGAGAGAGGGAGTAACCAGGCAAATTGTGGCAGAGCGGCTACATCGAACAGGCTCCGGATAGTCCCAAGAGGTATAGAGAATCGTACCCCATCCTAACATCAATATCCAGAGAGGGAGGAGCGAGCGACGAGGCCAGAGGCTGCCCAGAGCACAGCGAGGGAGAGCCGTCACAGACACGTCACGCCCGTGACTTGGGCCCAGATGCACCTTGCGCGGCGCTCGTCGTCAGTTGTAGCACACGCAATTGACTAATATTCATTAATAGAATGTGTCTTAATCAATCATAAGAGCATTTACGGATAGATAACCATAGCACAATCTCTGTTGAGAAAGTAAGATATCAGTCGCTACTCCGTAGCTAGCTAGTTGCCCCTCGACGGCGACAACTGAGTGCTACCTAATGGGTCTTTGCATCAAATTTGTTTGTAGTTGGCGCCTCTTTATGCACAAAGACGGTTTTCATTAGTGGATATTAGTGGTACAAATACATGGGGGGCTATCAATCATGAGGCAAATGACCTGGCCCTAACCGTCCACACCGTGGCCGATCCCAGCCCTGGTGCATGTGGTAGCTGCCAAGCAATGAGAAAGTAGTCAGTGTGCTATCGAGAAACTTCGACTTTGCAAGGAGGAGCAGAGAGGAGCGAGGAAAGCGGAGGAGGGTGGAGTCGAGTGGATCGAGGTGATGGTTGGCTGCTGTCAATGTCGACGCTGGACGGGGAGATGAGAGATAATAACCTGCCAGTATAACAAAGATGGTAATTAGTATGAGAGGGCAGATGAGATCAATGAGAAGCTATGACTCGGTAGAATAAGGCAGGCGGCGAACCGATGGTTGAAGGCAGACCCTCGGCCGAGCGAACTTGACCTAGATGAGAAATTGCACTGTCTGACATATACAGGGATAGGTACTAAAATGAATAAGAGGTGAAAGGGATGAGAAAGTGCGACTTGGCTGGGTGGGATCTATGGGATATACGTGGATCGAGCGCAAGAGCAAGGAACAAGGTTGAGCGACAGCACCCAGACTTCAGGTATGAGATCGAATGGATATACGCTAGAGATGAGTAGTATAAGCGATGAGATGTGCAGCAAGGATGAGAAACTGTGAATTAGAGTGGTGGTGTTGAGGAGTGGGCGGTGGGAGGTGCAAGGACAAAGATGCTGGTCGACAGTAGTAGCGCCAGCAGTGTTGACTAGAGAACCGATATGAGAACTAGTAGAAGCGTAGCCAGAGGTGATAGTGGAGCATGAGAGAGTGTCGACAAGTGCAGTAGAGTGGTGGTTGACGAGTGGTGGGTGGTGGTAAGACGATCGAGGGCTGTTGACTAGAGTGTTTACTATAAGCGACAACACGAAGAGTCAGTTACATACCAACAAATGCACGTGACACTTAACAAAATACGTAGCCATGGTCGACCTAGGGTGGTTTATGATAGAAAAAAAATCCTGGAGCTGTAGCTTTGAAAAAGTGCGACTTAGTCGTTTGGAGGTGGGTGTGGTTCAGCTTGAACGTCAGATAGAAATGCCTGAAAATCACAGAAATTAGTCATCTGCTGATGTCATAGATGATGTAAGTGGTCTCCGGCATGGTCCGGATGAAGTCACATGACTGGTTTGCCATTCAGTTGACCTCTTGTAGGGGGGGGGGTCTGACTAAGCTGTAGGGGGGGTCGTGAGAAGTCTGCACAATAGAGATGATTTGCCAGGTGGGGCCTCAACTGAATTGAAAATCATGTAGGGGGGGCCCCCTACACGACGGCAACCGGGTTCAGCAAACACAGCGTTTTACCCCCTATTTGATATTATGTGGTAGGGGAGGATGCTACTGAGGAGCTATAACCCAGAGATGGAGGGGGTGGGATGCTGTGTAGGCTCTGTGGACAGGTATGATGTCATATGTTCGGCTGCAGCACATCTGGCGTCAAGGGCTGTTCTTTTTGGGTTCTCATAACGTAAAAAACTGAATTTGATGCAAATGTAGTTAGTTTGGAGTGTATTAGATGGTCGTGGGTAAGGTGGGTACTGGAGATTGGGGGGTGGACCCTGCAAGAACAATGTTCATGTTGGTGACAGCAATGAAGGCACTTTACCCCCTAATGGTTGAGGGAAATGGGCAATGTTAGGCAGTGAGTATGTGCTGTAGAAGAATGGAGGGGGTGGTGCTTTGCATTAAGGAGGGAGGGCCAAAAAGCTTTGTCGCTGCCGTTGACGATGCTGAGGAGCCTTAACACATCTGTTGCGGATAAAACGGGATAACCACATGTTATTGCACTACAATTATCTACATTTTGGATGGTCTACAGAGGGGGTAGGAGGAGGTGTGTTATTTCCCGGGGAAATAACGATGGTGAAATACATCAATCACGTATGTGACTGCAAAGGTGGATTGTCATGTGGAAAATATTATATTATATAAGCTACGCAGGCTACTTAGAGAGTTTGCTTTGCAAGTGGCGTTAGAGAAATTCATTCTTGTGACTATAGGCTGTTTGATAGTATAGTGACTGCTGTGCTATGAGTCTGATCTATTGACCTGTCTGGCATTATGGTAACTTTACCATGCCGCAAGATACAGGAGATAGACACATGTACATAGTGAAGTAGGTCATCCTATCCCCATACTGGATGTGCATTTTCCAGCCAGCATGGTAATTTTACGGTACTGCTAGCAGCCATGGTTCACCCGTCTCTAGCAATATGGTAATGTTACGATGTGGCTAGCCTGGTATATGTGATCCCCTGTGCAAGATGGTAAAGTTACCATGTTGCCAGTCAGTGGACTTGCATCAGCCATAGTGTAAGTGTTACACTGCTGCATTT
>WIDE01000027.1:355585-394354 GCA_015039315.1 Clavulina sp. PMI_390 | reverse complement strand
TATTCTGGGAGCCCTCAGTGAGCTCTACATGACTATGTACAAGAGGGATTAGACTAAAATGGAAGTGGCCCACTTCTATCAGATAGACTAGTGTCGCTCGGGGCACTGTGGTGGAATGAGCTTGACAGCGTGGTGGATAGAGAGGAACCACATGTGATCCTCTGAATGAACAAAAAAGAGGTGCCTAGCACACTGAGTGTCCTGATGGCAGCTGGTGGAGAGACTGATGAAGTGATGACAGATCATCTAGCAGGCCTTCAGAAGCGACGGTGTGCTGCTAGCATTGAGGCTGGTCACTCAAGAGTGAAGCAGAGGCAAAAGTGACGGAGACGTGTGCTGGCAATGAGTTTACTGATAAGTGAGGCTAGTATGCGGCATGATAAACGCGCCCTGTTGCGACCCTCTACATCCTTGAGCACTCAGATGGCCTCAAGAACGATCCATTGAGTCCCTACAGTCGATGTCGTGCTGGGTCATCAGTTTGTCGATTTGTTGCGGTCTGATGTGTAGGCGGCGCAGAAAACACCTCCAAAGCGACCAGATGGGGCCAAAACCGTATTCCCCTACGGTTTCAAGCAGTCGGTGGTGAGTGAAACGTGGATCTTCAGCTCAGGTGTCGAGGTTGTGACGAAAACAAGTGCAGCTCGTCACATTGTCACACCCAAGTACACCTGCCCCTCGATTGGGCGCTTCTAATCACAAGAGTTTATGGCTACCTCTGACTTTTTTCTCCATTCTTGCTAGTTTGCATAAGCGTAATCACGTGTGCCTCATTGGACGCGTGTTTAGCGACTAGCACACAAAGGAACGGCAACTTTCATCGCAACTTGACTCGTAGGCTAGAACATCCTTTGTTATATACGATACATCAGTACATAGTCTTTGCCAAATGCTAGCGCAATTGTTAAACCAATCTACAACACTACAGTGTCGCGTTAGTGGGGTAGCCTTTTCAATACCAGAGATTAGAGCGAAAACTTGGACAGGAGAGGCGCTGCATAGTGTTTGGGCGCGCCAATGATAACTGTGGAAGCCATCCAGCATGACTTAAGCATGCTCACGCGACTAAGCAGTTCATCGGGCATCAAGGATAGAAAGCCTCGCCACAATCCGATGGAAACAGCGTAAACATGTATATTGCAGTAGTCTAGAAGATAGGGGTGGAGCGAAGTTCAGCATACGCAGCCAGGGGAAAAAAGAGTGAAAACCCTACCTGAGGAGCCCTAGACACCATATTTGTCTCGGTGATGGTGTAAGACGCAGTAGTGGATGGGATCATGGTAGTAGCCTTGGTGGAAGTGTCGCGTCAGACGCAGCAACGGAATAAAGCGAGTAGACAGAGGAACGTACCAAGCGATACGTAACCCCGTCACGGCATCTCCGAGTGCTGTGTGGGTCTTCATCGCGGGCAATCGGCATCCTCATTCTCCCGTGGTGAAGTGGCGAGCGGGGGAGGTGGCTTTGAAGCGTGGGTGGGCGAGACTGAGCGGGGTCGGGAAGAAACCGAGAGACGACGCCGTAACGTCGGTGGGCGTTGTTTCGTGTCATGATATCGGCAAGAGCGGATTCGCGCTAAACAGGCTGGGGATGGGGGCAAAGAGGCTGGCAGGCGCGCCATATGCACATTCGGAGCGGTCCGCAAGGCGAAGAGTCCCCAACGCTGCGCGGATCTCCCAAGGGATCCTCGCAGTACGATAATAGGTGGTGTCGGACTAGCGGAAGGTAGGTGTGGCGGCTGCAGGTGAGGCGAGAGTGATGAGGTGGTTGGGCGTAATCTGCGTCGTGAAGCCGCGCTAAACACAGAGTTGAACAGGATAGAGATGGCGGTTGGCGTGGAAAATGTATGGCGCAGTAGTTTGAAGCACTCCACGATGGCGGATAGGTCAGCGTCGCGCGGATAGATAATCGAGCGCCACGTGTGCTGCGTGCTGGCGGGTACTCAGTAGTAGGAGTAAAGGTGGCCAGCGCACGGTAGTCCCGATGTGGTCGTCAGAATCTCTTGAAGGAAAACGACGTGAGTGGTAGACGCTTGTCGAAGTGGCGCTAGAGGTGGCGCTTCGTCTCGGATGATGAATGGACTGGGGCTAGATCGCGATGACAGCGAGTCGACCCGCGATGGTCGTAGCTGCCGGGAGATGATCAACCTCTGGAAGGAAACAGGGGACGGGGTCGATGCAGTTATGGCCGATTTGGTGGTGAATACAGTGGACCGAGGGATAGCGTCCATGATCGTGTTGCATGTGTAGAGAAACCTGCTCGAGGAAAGAATTGTCAACGTTGACGCAGATGCGTAATAAGATGAGTCATAGATAGGCAAAAGAATAAAAGATTGGGAAAGCGGAGCGTTTGAATAGATGTTGAACTGCGAGAAGCGTTGTAGACGAACCATTGATATCTGACGCTGGAAGATGGACGGCCGGGTCGGTCCTCGTTGAGGCGGCACGTAGAGGGGAATATCTTGTAGGCGAGCGTAATCGCAGGTAGGGCGAGCAAAGCTTCGAAAGAAAACCCTTATCTGCCTGGTGAAGTCGATAGGATATGATTATGCGACCAAGGAGCCCTGACGTATTCGGCCGATATGGGACTGCGAATACAGCTTTCAAAAGCCGGCGTTCAGCATGAAAGATGTGAACAGAAGTGAGCATGAAGCATAGTCGACAGCAGACAGCCGCTGACGGGACGTCCAACTGGGCCAAACAAGATCGGCTCCGACGAAAGGCGCTGTGCTGCTGCAGCCCTCGTCGTGACTTGCCTTGCATTTTTTTTTTCGATCACCTCTCTTATAGCGGTAAAACATTAAATAATCCATCGTACGGTACCACCCTGCTTGCCCGATCACTTACGACGTCCATGGACTCCTCCGATCCTCAACCTTTGTCTATATCGACACCCCAAGATTCGGTGCCTTCGCTCAGCATCGATCCTCGCCACTCTGCTTCACCCACTTCTCTGCCGACGACAAAGCGCTATCGCCTGCGCGAAATTGACCTGCTGATAATCCGGCACGGCGAGACTGCTGAGAACCGCGCGGGCATCATCCAGGGCCAGATGGATACACTACTAAATGATGCTGGCCGCCAACAGGCTGAAATATTGGCGATTTACCTCAAGGAGCAAGATATCAGATGGTGTCTTACCAGCGATTTGAGAAGAGCGAGTGAAGTGAGCCCCCCACGATTGTTCATTTCCGACTCGAGTTCTGCCCACTCTGACTCATGTTCAACATCAACAGACGGCGGAGATCATCATGAAATATCATCCGGGAATTCCTATAATACAAAGTCCTGGAATCAGGGAACGGGTGCGTATCACTCGGCTCGACTTTACTACAGAACACTCAAGTCTACAATTTCGCGCGTCCGTTGCCCATCACCCACTCCGGTAAACTCGCCCCAGTACCTTGGCCTCCGCGAAGGGCAGAGAGGTGGGAAGAGAGCAAACGCTGATCCAATCGCCAAAAAAGCGGAGCGCGACACGGCCGAGCCAGGCTCCGTGCTTGAAGCACGCCTGCACGACTGGTGGTTCGATAGCGTACTTCCTTTATGCTGGGAGGAAGTCCCCTTGGACGCCTCAGAGCCCACATCACCGGTCTCTCCCACATCCTCTTCGTCCCATAGTCATAATCGCCACCCGGCCGAACGGGATAAGCCGCGACCGATTGCGATCGCTGTCTCCCATGGAGCAGCCATTGGCTCGCTCATCTTCAACGTCCTCTTGCGCACCTCCATCCCGAGAAAACCCCATCACCACCATCGCGCTCCGTCACCCCCACGACCGCCTCAGCCACCGCTCATCACACCAATCGCACATCCTTCCATACACCACGCCCTCCAACACGATCGGCTCACGAACACCTCGATTACACGCATCGAGTTTCGTTTTGAGCGCGATCCGCGGTCAGGTCACAAGATCATGAGGGGGGTCCGACGGCGGAGAGGAGACGGCAGTCTAGTGGAGGAGATGAGCGAGCAATTAGTGGCATGGCTGACGCATTACGGTTGGGCCGGCCATCTCTTCCCTGAAGGCGAAGAGGAGCAAGAGCGCCATCGGGCGGCGACCGGGGATGCAACCGTCAACGTCGACGTCGAAGAAAGCGAAGGGGTTTCAGGCCAAGCTGAGGGTAGGGCAAGTTCTAGCATGGAACTACCGCGGGATACCAGTGCTGACCTGGGAGAACCCAACTCGTCACCGCAACAGCCTCGAGATGGCGGGCGCCAGACGAAAAGAGCTAGCAAGTGGCGTTGGCGCCAATGATTGGCTGCCGTCTCAGGATTCAATCGTCGATCAGCGCTTGACTGTCGTTGCTCCTGTTAATTTCTTGGCCTCCGATTGGCTTTATAGCCATGCGGACGACCGGCCTCGACGCTTACATCATGCGCTCGATGGCGTTAGTGGGATGTTGCACCACGCATCGTTTTTAGCCCATTAGATCTAAGCTAATATAATCTGTACCAATAGTTATTGACTAAATGTCCGCAAAATGGCAAACATTCAGCACGTCGATGGACAGACCGAAAGGTTGAGAAGCTTCATTGGTTCTCATTTTTGGCGAATAGCTGTCAAGCACGAGTGATAGTCGGAATAGATACGGTTCTTTGACTCTCTGCTTCAACAGCGGCTACATAGAGGCAAACGGCGTCCGTTCAGAGATGTGTTGACTGTTGACACCGAGGCGTGACTGACAATTCAACTTGTGCCACCATGCAGCGCAGTTCTTTCCTCCTCCGTCGAGCGAGTCGGGCGCTGCCTCTAAGAATCTCACCAGTCTATGCTTTACGATTACAAACGCGCTCCATCTCCCTCGCCTCTGCCGCGGCCGCTGTCGTTGACCGAGGACCAAGTGCTCCAGCTTCACAATCTCAACGTGCGTCTTCTTCGTCGAACGGTGTATCACGATTCAATTCTTATACAAGCGTTCTGAATGAATCGGATGATCTCTGCGTTATGGTTATAGAAACACCCGTGCTCAAGCGTTTCTGGAAACAGGTGCACATCACTGAAGCGGATGGTAAATTTCGTCGCCCTTTCAATGCATAACTGCAATCTTATTAACGTGGAGTTTCCCAGGTCTCCTTACGATAATGTTAGATAAAAGGACACTGAAGACGCCAGATGGGAGGCCTCTACGCGTTCCCAGTTCAAAACGTGGGCTGGCCGCTGTCGTTGCGCAAGAGTGGGAGGCACAAGAAAAAGTTACGAAGCATCATGCGCTTCCTGCTGTAAGCCTATTACGCATTCCCAAAACCCCCTCCTCGCCAATGATACTCATGGAGCTTTTTTTCAACGCTAATCTAGACTTCATTGGTTTGCAACGCACTGGATCTTTATGAGGATGCCGGAACGAGAGCAGACAAATGTGCTGATTTATTGCGATACCTCGACACAGACACGATATGGTTCGTCAAATCCAGCTATCGACTTTTCTCTCTCTCGCTGACGAGTGAACTTGCTTCCTTGGTCGTTCGCTCGCTTGACGTCTACCACTATACCTTCCACGGTCCCCTCCTGCCCGTCCTCACGGTTCGAACGCGCGCACCCCTCCTTACTCCCTGCTAGCTTCCAAGCAAGTTACCCCCACCAGCTTGTTACTCTCCAGACAGAGCACTGGGACCCGTTGTTTGCATGGGTGCGCGAGGAATTTGGCGTTACCTTGGAGCGATATGAGGATATGATCCTTATGGAAGCGCGCCAGAGTGAGGAGTGCAAGCGTGTAATGCGTGAAGCACTCGAGGGAATGGATGGCTTGACGCTGGCAGGTAATTTCATTCCCACCTTCCCTTTATCTTTTCGCTGATGCGGTGGAACACAGCGATGGAGCGGGCAGTCTACTATTCAAAGAGCTTCATCATTGGTTTAGCCATGGCACGGGGGAAACTAGACGCAGAGCGGGCCGCGCAAGCCGCGCATGTGGAAGTACAGAGTCAAATCTTGCGATGGGGCGAGGTTGAGGATAGTAAGTGGCCGATTCTCTGAATATTGTTCTTCCTGCCATGCTCTTGGGGGTCGGCCCGAACCTGTCCCCTATTCGCTCTCCCGAGTTGCTTCTTCGCCGCAGCTTGTCTCCGCGCCACCGCTTGATCGAATTGCCTGACTGACAAACTCATTCTTTCTATTCTTCCGACGACTCTTCGTTCATCAACATGGTGAATCTCGTCAATATCATCAGCCCACGACGTCGATTATCGGGACATCCGAAGGCACCTTGCGAGCGCTGCGCTCGCCTTCGCGAAGGTCTAGGGGCCTTATCAGATCCGAGCATGCGTTATAATCAACCTCCCCTAGTATGATAGAACATCATTAGTCCTACAGCCACTCTCGTAATCGAAGCGCCGGGGCCCCTGTTTCTCGGCTGACTCTAAAGTTTACCCTCCCTGAAAGCAGGCACTTACCGTGTGGGTGCTATGCAACAAGTCCACGGTACTATCGGCAGAGCTGGTCTGAAGGGGAAGAAACCGGGGAAGTGCATCAGGTACCGGTCCGACACTATCCGGGTATAGGAGTCTGGGGTAATCAATTCATGAATGACGACGATGGGCTCATTCCTTAGATCACAAAAAGAAGCAAAAGCTCCAAGCGAGACATTCGGGTATTCATCATACAGCTGTCGCGCTGGATAGCATGATCATATCAGTCCCCCGCCTTACGGCAGCGTGAGTTGACTGAGGACGGGGATGGCTTGTTTGAGCAGTAAAAAGATAAGGTGCTTTGTTGTTGTTTATGTTTCAAGTGCCTGGGGCCCCGCACCTGCGCCGGGGGATCAGTAGCAGCACTCAATGGTAATATCGATTCTCCGGACACAGTAGGGCCAAAAAAAGCCGGTCACCTGAGCGAGCGTGTCGATCTAGCTCTATAAAGATCAGTATACCCCATCCATGGAGTCTTTTTCCTTCAAGAGCTCGTCTCTTCCCCCACCTCATCTCTACTATCGACCCCACCCCGTACCCACGACATCGATAACGTTATACGTATCTGTGAACGACAGTCGTCATGAGCTCCAGCGTCCACGAGAGCAAAACTAGCCTCAAGGCTCAGCACGTCGAGGATGCCAGCCCTGCCACCCCCGCCCTTGAAGAAACAGTGATTGTCACTGAAGAGGATGTAAGTAACTACACTGAAACCCCCTACGTGTGTACCACTCACGATGTAGCGCCACTAGAACAAACGGATCCTGCGCAAGATCGACAGCGTGATGCTTGTCATCATCTGCTGGATATATCTACTTATGATCCTCGACAAGCAGGTCCTCAGCTATTCGTCCGTCTTTGGCTTACAAAAGGACACGGTCAGTCCGTCTGAAGTTACTTCACTCGTCGGATAGTCCGGAGAGCCTCGAAGTTATGGGCGAATCATTTCGTACTGATCTTCCCCCACGCTTTCTTGTCTCTCTGCAGGGTCTCGTCGGCAACCAATATTCCAATATTGGAACAATAGGTTACATAGCGCAGCTATCCTGGCAGCCATTCTCAGCCTTGCTCATCATCCGTGTTCCCTTTCGCATCCTTGTGCCAATTCTTGTTTTTTGCTGGGGAGCAACGCTCACGGGTATGGCTGGAGCCCACACTTATGCGGGCCTCATGGGGACACGCTTTACGCTTGGGTTGTTTGAGGCTGCCTGCTTACCTGTCTTCACCATGATGGTGAGCAACTGGTATCGACGGGCCGAACAACCCATCCGTATCGCTGCGTTCTATTCGATGAACGGGATCGGGTAAGCCATTAGCCTCGAATTGCGGTCGATCATCTCGTCTGCTTGCTCGGCATCTGTCCTGACGCCTCAAAAGAACGATCGTAGGTAGCGGGATCGTTTATGGCCTTGGCCACGTCAAAACTACCACCTTGCACACATACCAGATCGTTTTCTTGTTCTTTGGTGAGTACTTCCGTTTCACTTGTTTCGTGGCTCCAGCGCTAATATCTTAATGTAGGTCTCATCACTTGCATAACTGCACCGTTCCTCTAGTGCGTCTTGAACCATCGAGCAGAGCTCGGATGACCAATACTAATTTCCCTTTAACAACCTAGCTGGAAACTGGATAACTCTCCCGAGTCTGCACGCTTCCTCTCTCCTGAGGATCGTATCAAGGCTGTCGCTCGCCTTCGTTCCAACCAAGCCGCGCACTCGAATGAAGGCACTTTCGAGATCAAGTGGTCTCATGTGATCGAGATAGTGACGGAGCCCAAAACCATCGGATGGATTGGGATGACTTTCTTACTGAATCTTGGTGCAAGTGTCAGCAGTGTCTTCGGACCTCTAATTCTGGTATGCACGCGCCCCCTACTCTCAACATCATGCTTCCGGTTGACGCACAGCTAAAATAATATTCACTCCACAGAATGGGCTGGGGTACTCCTCGTATCTCACTTCACTCCTCAACATGCCATTTGGCGCCCTCCAGTTCATCCTCATCTTATCAGCTTCATACGCCGCCTACTCCTTCAAAGTCAAGGGTCCGATTTTCTTCGTCATGATGCTTCCCACCCTGGCTGGCGTTGGTGAGCTTCGATCTAATAACTGATCATTCGCCTACTTCGTCTCACTTCCGTTCCTTGTTATGCGGTTGATCGTGTTATAGCCATGCTCTGGGGTCTTGGTCGGACTCATAGTGATCAGGCCCCATTGCTTGCAGCCTACTACCTGATCGCGTTCCTGTTCGCTGGAAACCCCCTTCTAGTCAGTTGGATTACGGCCAATACCGCCGGTCAGACTAAGAAAAGTATCATTCTGGCTCTTTGTGAGTATTTGATGTCGTCTTTCATTGATATAGCTTCGTCGATATGTATGCTGAGTATGCGTTGGCGCCCAATATAGATCAAGCCTCCAGCTCTGCAGGAAATATCGCTGGTTCGTTTATTTGTTTCCCTGCCCATCATCCTCTGCTGTTCGTCTCAAGGACATAGCACTAGCACGCAAGCCTGAGCTCTACGTTGACGCTATGCGTCATTCTCCAATATACCTTTTTTGCGTGGCTGAGCAATCTTTTCTTCCCGCTAGGTCCACAACTATTCCATTCCAAGGATAAGCCTGAATACAAGCCTGGCTTGAAAGCCACAATGGCGTCGTTCATCGTCCTAGTGGTGCTCATTCTGTACGTTTTTCTTTTTCGTTATCCCTTCCTTTTCAATGTCCACAAGTGGTTAGTTGGCGCATGATGCTCGACGCCTTCCTGGCGTTCTGGCGCGCGGAGAGTGGCTTGATTTCGCACGGTTGTTCATTACACTCGAAATTCGTTACTAATACTCTTCCCCCTTCCCTACCTGTGCTATCTGGCATATGCCTATCCCCGACAAACCTTCTTGCTTTGTATGTGTCGACTGCGATCTTCACTCCACCTCCACGACTCCCGAACGCACCGCCATACCTCCGCGTCGAACCACTCCACACACTCCACATCAATCACGATCATCTCGCGTTCGGTGATCTTCCATCAATCACTCCGCTCTGCTGCGTCTCTGCGCTTCCTTTCATGCGGCACAGTCTTCAGATAGTTGGGTTGATGGTTTTGAACAAACTCAAGGAGCGTCAACGGGTAGCAAATGGCAAGCCAGCCAAACTGGTCGATCTGTCCATGACCCACCACTTTGCTCAGGACGCTGGTCAGACGGAAGTGGAGGCTGGTGTAGATGGCCGCGAGCGGATGACCCACGCCGAGAAGGCGGCGGCGCTCGATATGACAGACCGGCAGAACGACGAGTTCCAGTATGTATTGTGAAAACGTGCATTGGGACGATGATGACGGTGACGACTGCAACGTGTTTTCTTGGTGAAACTGCTGCTCCAACCATCCGACTGGGTGGTATGTAAAATATCTGTATAATTTTATACTCCCTCCGAGGACAATCGATGGGTGTTTTCGTGATGCCAACGAACAGACGGATCTAATAAGCTTGTTTTGAATTTGGGTGCTTTGTGAATTGGCTTCGTCATTGATCACTGAATTGACATGGCCATTGTCATTCGCTGTGTGTGTGGATGACAACGGTAGGTGTGTCATCCGCGCAGTGTCAACTCAACTCACTCTCGGCGCTTGGGCGTGGCTGGCCGGGATACGGGCCCGTCGTGTTTTTCCCACAGTCCGCGCTCACTCAGTTCACCGTCACTGCCCCCTCGGTGTTTGTCGTCTCCCCCCTCGCCCTCGCCGTCGTCGATGGCTCCCAAGAAGGGTCGAACGACCAAAGGCAAGCCTACTAGTGGCTTCGCTGCTGCCTATGCCCGCTGGGCAGATTGGGAGATCACCTCGCTGTTCCATCGCACACCACCCCCTCGCACGCCTCGCACGATCTACGTGAACGAACCACTGCCGGAAACCGCGTACGACATCAAGAAGAACGGCAAAAAGACCCTCAAAAAAGAGAATGTGTATGCTACCAACCAGGTTGTTACCAGCAAGTACACCATCTTCACGTTCTTGCCTCGCAATTTGCTCGAGCAGTTCCGCCGCGTGGCCAACATGTAAGACAACATGCTCAATACCGATACGCTTTTTGGCCGAAGCTCCTTGCTAATTTATTTTTATTTTTTTTCTTGCCCAACTGTAGCTTCTTCTTAGCCATCGACATCCTCCAGTTCTTCCCCAAGTTCAGCACTATATCCCCCGGGCTCGTCATTCTCCCCCTCCTTGCCATTCTCCTCCTCACTGCAGCAAAAGATGGATACGAAGACGTTAAGCGTCATGACTCGGATCGTTCTATCAATCACTCGGAGGTCGACGTGCTCGAGGGAGGTGGCTATGAGAACCCCAACACCATGGGCCCCAAATCCAAGACTTTTAGCCCTGGCAACCCGTTCAAGGGGAAGAAGAAGCGTGGGGCAGAAGATGATACTTCGTCATCTGGTAGCGACGAGCAAGACCCTGCCACGATAGCTGACGAGGAGAAAGACGCCGCGGCAGAGGGTCGAGTCGATGCCCAGCGCACCATGCGTGTCCAGCTTCCGCCTCCTGATGACAATTCCCCCTTGGTCTCTGGAGATTCGGGGCGACATCCTGGTAGCCCTACATTTACTCCGGGTCCGCTGGCGCGCCAGCCAACCGCGCGCATTCCCCGCAGCGAGAACCCCTTTGAAACTCTTGCATCTGACAACGATCCCCACTGGGCCATCACCATCTGGGAAGATCTCAAAGTCGGCGATTTCGTCCGCCTCCGCAATAATCAAAGCATCCCAGCCGATATTGTGCTGTGCGCGACCAGCGAACCTGAGAACGTCGCGTACGTGGAGACGAAGAACCTCGACGGCGAGACCAACCTCAAGAGCCGCAATGCCGTGCCCGAGCTCACTCACCTCCGCAGTGCGCACGCTATCGTCGATGGCGACGCCAAGTTCCGCATCGATGCAGAGGCGCCTGATGTCAATATGTACAAGTTCAACGCCGCAGTGATCCTTCCTCCTGCTGAAGGTGAAAGCGAGGATAGGCAGCACCCGATTGATATCCAAACAACCCTCCTTCGTGGGACGGTCCTGCGCAACACGGACTGGGTCATCGGCATTGTCGTCTATACTGGGGCCGATTCAAAGATTGTGCTGAACTCAGGGAATACCCCCAGCAAGCGCAGCCGTGTCGAACGCCAAATGAACCCTATGGTGTACGTGCTTCTGAATTCCTCTCTCTCTCCGTAACCTCACACTGACCCAAAATCCTATCGGTGTTATATATGACTCATTTTACCTGCCACCTCACTCGTCGCCTCGGCGAAATGAATGAATCCTCCCACTATAATCACGGCGGCAATCACAGCCTCATCAACCTCGTTCTCCTCGCCCTCATGGCCGTCGTATGTGGTATTGTTGACGCCCACCTTGAGCAACACTACTACCCCAAGGGCGCCCTTTGGCTTTATAACGACAATGGGAAAGACGACAACCCCCACATCAACGGCCTCATCACATTCCTCAACGCGTTCATCACGTTCCAGAACGTTATCCCCATCTCATTATACGTATCGATCGAGTTTGTGCGCACAGCCCAGGCAGCGTTCATCTATTTCGACATGGACATGGTGTATCGCCGCCCGAATAAACGGAAACGCGCGATGACTGCATCTGCCAAGGCAAAGAAGGCCAAGAAGGCGATGAAGGCCAAGAAATCCAAGAAGGGAAAAGTAGATGAGAAGGATCAGGCGGAGCCCGAATTCGAGGTGGATGATATGGATGAAACTCCCACCTTGGCGAGAAGCTGGAATTTGGCGGATGATTTGGGCCAAATTGAGTACATCTTCTCAGATAAGACGGGTACGCTAACACAGGTGAATCCTCTACGATATCCTTCTATGATTTTTCACTCATCTATTCTCTACCTCCCTCCCCTAGAACTCGATGGAGTTCCGCCAATGCTCAATTGGTGGTGTTACCTATGAAGGTCAAGCAGCACAGCCAACATCTGTCGCGACCGAAAATGATATATCATCCGACAACACGGTCACTGCTCCTACTTCCACCCGCCCTATCGACACATTCGTGCCCCCTGTCGCAAACCCCGATGTTCATCCTCCCAAAGTCAAGCTCTCCGAAGGTGTGCTCGCCCACTTTATCGACCCTCAGCTTGCTGCAGACATTCGCAACGCGAATGGGTCGAGTGAGGGCCGCCACCACGCTCAGGTGCTCAACGATTTCTTCACCTGCTTGGGCTTGTGCCACTCCGTCCTTGCTTCCATTGAGCCCCTCGATGATGATGAACCCAAAGAGGGGGAGATTGACGTAGCTGATGGTGCAGTAAGCTACAAGGCTCAGAGCCCTGATGAAGCCGCGCTTGTGCAGGCCGCTGCAGATGTTGGGTATATCTTCCTTGGGCGGGAGTCTGCTACCCAGATTGTCCGCTTGCAGACGCCCCACATCGTTGAGCCTAGGCGATATGAGCTGCTCAATCTCCTTGACTTTACGAGTGCGCGTAAGCGGATGAGTGTCATTTTGCGTGAGCTGGACACGCCTGAGAGGAGGATCATCCTGCTTTGCAAGGGCGCTGACAATGTCATCTTTGAGCGCCTCGAGCGCGGCAGGGGCGAGCAATTCAAAGAGAAGACTGGCCAGGATCTAGATCGCTTTGCGAATGAGGGCTTGCGAACGCTTTGCTTGGCCCATCGTTACTTGACTGGTATGTCATTTGCTTTCTTCTCATCAAACGCGAATAAATGACACATGCTATGCCCTATTCTAGAGGAAGAATACGACTCTTGGAATGCTGCGTATCGTAATGCCCAAGTACAGCTGGTTGACCGCGATGAACATATCGAGAGCGTGTCCAGCGAGATCGAGCAGAATCTGTTCTTGTTGGGTGCCACGGCAATAGAAGACAAGCTTCAAGACGGTGTACCTGAGACTATTGCTGACCTCAAGCGTGCTGGTATCAAGATCTGGGTGGCCACAGGCGACAAGCTCGAGACTGCCATTGGTACGTTTGTCCCTCACAGGGAATGACCTGAACGACCGAATGATTGATTGGCCGCCCCTTCTCCACAACCGTGTACATTTCCTTAGCAATCGGACAGAGCACCAACCTTATCTCGCGCGAGTCTAATCTCGTCATTGTGCGAGGCTCATCTGAGCTGTCCGCCTACGATCAGTTGCTGAGAGCCGCAGAAAGATACTTCCCTGACTCAGAAGTGGTCGCGGACGATACAGTCCGCCCCGTGGAGAGCCGGCAGAACGATCGATTACGTCGGGTGGATACCGGTTTACAGTCGATCGTGGGTGCAGACAATGGACAAAGAGCTGGCGGCTTCGTCCTCGTTATCGACGGTGCGGCCCTCGGACAGGTGTGTTTATCCAGTCCATCAGCTTCTGCGCGATGAGGTATGCCAACACAACTCGTTCCAATTCTATCCTACTTGAATACTAGGCTCTCGAAGAAGAGCATAGCAAGGAACTCCTCCTTGAAGTCTCAACGCAATGCGAAGCTGTCGTTTGCTGTCGGGTTTCTCCTCTGCAGAAAGCGCTTATCGTTAAGCTTGTCAAGGATGGCTTGGGTGTTATGACGCTCGCTATCGGAGATGGTGCTAACGATGTCAGCATGATTCAGGCTGCAGATGTTGGTGTTGGCATCTCAGGAGAGGAGGGCCTTCAGGCCGTCAACTCGTCAGATTATGCAATTGCTCAGTTCAGATTCCTCAAGCGCTTATTGCTTGTTCATGGCCAGTGGACCTACGCACGGAACGGCAACATGTGAGTCCTATTCCGTGATGCAGTGATTAATGGGTCGCTAACGCTAATCCGGCGTTGTGATGCTTAGGATTCTCAACTTCTTTTATAAGAATATCGTTGGTGTCGCTGTGCTGTGGTGGTTCCAGATCTACTGTGGCTGGAGTACAACTTACGTCTTTGAGTATACCTATTTGCTCTTTTGGAATGTGTTCTGGTCATTGGCGCCCGTCATTGCTATCGGTATTTTCGATCGGAACATCGGTTGGTCGTTTTCCCCCTCATGCTGAAGACAGATAGTGCTGACCCTATGTCATTCTTTGTATGAAGATTCTGAAGCACTGATGGCTATCCCCGAACTCTACCGATTTGGCCGCGAGAGGCTGTGGTTTGGCTCCGTGCAATTTGTGATCTATATGCTTGATGGATTGTACCAAGTGCGTCCATGCTTCTCTACCATAGCCCGTTTTTGCCTACTAACTCATACGCAAACAGAGCGCAGTTGTGTTCTTTGTGCTCCTGTACTCTTATATCACGACAACGACGAGAAAAGATGGATATGATGTCTTCATGTTCGAGTTCTCCACCGTAAGTGACGATTGCGCTTTAGAAGGTTACCATCCCCCGCTCACTGTTTATCATTGGAAATCCGCTACAGACTATGGTCATTTCTGCCGTCATGGTTGTGAATGCATTCCATGGCATTAGTACGTCGGCTTGGACTGGTTGGATCTGGTTCGCAGTCTCGATCGGTGTTATCCTCATTTGGGCCTACACTGTACGGTTTCGGGACTTAATCCAAGCAGGTCCCTGATTGTTAACCTTCTGGCTTCTAGGCTGTATACTCAGCAATCCCGCCCTCAGCGTTTGCGGTGCCCGTCTAGTATGTCGCTCAGTATCGTATTGTAAAACAACGACTCTAACCATATTTGTTCTACAGTGGGATTGATCACTACATGTTCCGATCTGCCTACTATTGGTTTGGTCTCATCCTCACATTTTTCATCGCCATGCTCCCTCGATACCTCACCAAAGCCAGCCGTGTTCTTTACACCCCTAACGATATCGACATCCTTCGTATCGTACACAAGCTACACCCTGACATTGACATCGCGCGCCACCCTCTCCTCGGAGGGCGTTGGACATCTGATGGATTGTTGAAACCTATCGACAGTGCCGACTTAGGCCGAGATAACTCCCGCACCGACCGGTCGTCGAGGACTCGCGCAGAGGAAGACTTGTATCCTCTCGAGCCACGCTCTCCTATCCCTCGCCCGCTACCACCTACTGCAGGTAGCCGGACTGATATGTCCACAGGGCTACCTATGACTGATCGTGGGTTTGGTTTCTCCACTGAGGAAGGTGGCGTCGCCATTCGGCGAATCCAAACCAACCTCTCTGAACACCATGATCCCTCAAGGACGCGGAAGTCTAGTGGGATCCGGCGAACAGCGAGTCGGTTTATCCCATCAACCTTGCGGAGGTCGGTGCATAAACGAGTGACAATCGCCCCACCTGAGGACGACGCGGGACCAGGCACATCCTCGTGATCACCTTTTATTCTACCCCGCCCGTTCTATTACTTATTACTTTGCTCACTACGTAACCTGTGCATCGTTCCCTTGTCTTGCCTCTTTTGATGACCCACACGCCCTCAAATCCTCCACCTTTTGTATACCTTTTCTCACCTGCTCGCAATTCTGAGCCTTATTGTTGTGACCAGTATCCATACTTTACGAATGAGCCTGGTTAACTATCTTTGGCTCGTCACAATACAGATGGTTTTCTCCCTTCTGATCTGGCTGCTCTAAGCCCTGCAAAGTTGATATTTGCTATCATACAATCAACTCTGAACTGATGAGTTGTGCCCATCGCCTCACAGGAACAAATCCACAAGAACTTCGTAGGAGAGCGTAGCGCTTGGGAACGGATGTGCAATTACATTGGTGACAAAGAAGTCAAGATCCAGATCACGGTTTGGAATCCCTGTTGTTGAGCAATTCAAGCTCTCCTATCCTCTTCGTAAGCGCAGGAATCCCGTTTTCTAAGCTATCGTTCGACCGTTCCCGACCACTACTATTTTCAACAAGGATCAGAGAAACCTCAAGAGCACGCTTGTACCCTCTCAGAGCCAGCTGGCGTTCAGCTAACACAATACTGTCAGAGCTTCCCACACCTGCGTCTAACAACGCGTCTGACACGACTCTCAAACTCTGAACCGCTTGTGCCAGGGATTCTTTGAATGCCTGCTTTTCTCCGCCAGACCAAAAAAGGAGTTCCCACTGCTTTGACGCCTCTAGAAAGCGTTCAAGGGAATCTCTCAGGCGTCCAGAGGCATATAGATGCCTAGCCAGGTTGCTTGTTACGCCGGCAAGATCACGTCTGTGGTTCTCAATATTGGGAAGTGCGCGAAACCATGTCAGCGCTTCAGTTTCAGCCGAACAGGCCTCAACCCACTGCGGAGGGTCGGTTCGCTCCGTGGCGGCTTCTGCGAGCTCGGTCAGCCGGATGATTATCTCGAACTTGGCTTGTGTGGTGGGTGACAAGGAGTGAGCCACGCGGCTGTGAGACACTGACTCGCGAAGGAGAGAGAGGGAGCTTGTTGTCAGACCCAGGTTATAACAAGCTCGAGCAAGGCTCTCGTGTAGTGTTGCAGATGGGGATTCCGAAGCTTCGATGACAGAGCGAAGAATAGGTAGACAGGCTTCCCATAGCAATGTGTACAACGACGGTGGACGGCCCGCAGCCCGCATGTGAACACCGAGATAATAGAGTAGTTGACCAAGGGCTGAACACATGCAGGCGCGCTCGAAGTGGGTAAGAGTTGTTGTGACGCCTAGTGCTGTACGCTCCCGAATGATTTCGTCTCTCCACCTAGCGAGGAAATTTATTTGGTCCCGACCTGCAAGCTCGAACTTAAGAGCTTCACATAGTCTGGCCGCAGCTTCCTCGCCAATCGATATGCCTTCGTCAAACATTCCAACATCCACAGCAAATCGCATATGATTGAACATCCAATCTGTCAGTGCACTGGGTGGTATTATGACCGGGTTCATTGCCTCTACGCTTGCTTTGCGGAAAAGCGGGGAAGCAAGCGCATCCTTCAATAAGGTTATAGCTTGGCGAGACACGCTCACCGCTTTGATTTTGGCAGCTTGTGAGGGAAGAGAGTTTAGCACAGTTGCTTGCACCCTTAGAGTGTCCGCTACGGAATATCTATACACCTCGGGCTGGGAAACAAATAACTGCCGCGTGAGAGCAAGTGACTCGGTGATATGGACCATTGCACTTTCTGGGGAGCCGAGTCCTTGGGCCTGAGCAAGGAGAAACTCCTCGGCAGCGGTGTTCGCAAGGACCCTCCCCAAAACGCGAGCATCGCACTCTTCTCGTCGCGTCGAGTGTATCTCGCGTAGTCGAGCTATGAGAGGAAGTTGTACTGCAAGCGCTTTTTCGTACTCTCCCAGTTCGTGGTGAACGACCGAGAGTAGCTCAGGTGCGAGGATAGAGATCATTAGGCCTCTCGGGCCAGGAAGGGTTGAAAGGCTAACAGCCTTCTGGACCATTGGAAGAGCAGCAGAGTGGCTTCCCAGGTATGTGAGACCGTCCCCCAGGGCCATATATAGGCTGCATCGGAAATAATTTTGCTCCTCCACGAGAATGTGAGCTGGGAGTGTGTCGAGTTGTTCCAGTCCTGTTTGGCAGAGCAAGATACCTTCACTGAATTTGCGCTCGACGATACAGCTCCGCGCTAGTCTTCGAGTATTGCAAACGTTGATGATGGTAAACTTCTCATCATCTAGCTGCTTGCCACCAGCCCACTCTCGGCGGAGCTGAGAATCAAGGTAACTGGCTTGCATAGGCTGGCCACGCCATGAATAAACGGCAGACATTTGGGAATTGGCCAGGCGCTCGTGAACGCTCAAGGTCGTTCGCCGTGCAAACCAGCGACAATTCTCGCTGAGAAGGCGATATCGATTACTAGCCGTAGAATTCACTTCCAGGAAGCTGACTCCGTCCTTGAAAGAGATTGTTTGCGAGTAGTTATGGGAGAAGTCGGAGTGGGAATTAGCTCGTCGGGGGATCTGAAGTGCAACCACTTCATCCCCAGTGGTGAGGGCCTCAGGTGAAGAAGCAACTGTGATAGTCTCGCGCAACGTCGCGCCACCAATTATGGGTCCAAAGCTATCACCTTGGATGTGATGTCGCTTGAACCGTGCAGCACGCTCAGCGCGAAGCCACGATTGACGGCCTTGCTCATCGTAGAAGCACATAAGGATGTACTCGTGATGCAAATAACCTCGCTCACGGTGTAGGTAGAACGAATGGAGCACTCCGGGACTGGGGCTTATGTGAGTATGAGCCACCCAACGGTAAAATTCCTTCAAGGTGTACCAATCCTTGTTCGCAAACGGAGCGCTTTGTATCGCGTGAGCAAGGGGGCAAAGAGTCGGTGCGAGCTGATCAATAGAGCTATCCTGACCAAATGACGAACGTGAATTACTTGGCTATGTGGGTGTTTTGCTGAGGAAGAAAAAACACACGAGATAAACGGAGGATGTAGAATCATGATCGTTATCGATAACCTCTTCTTGACCTCCCAGGACTGACGGATCGGTAGTGAGATTACCCTAGAACTTAGATCCGTTAAATTTATATCTAAGCTTCAGCATGAGGAAATTCATACCGGGAGCCAAGTAGAAAGTTTGGAGTTGAGGTCAGAAATGAGCTCCTTGACTGTAGCCTCTGGTTCTTCTTCACGTAGCAGATATTCCTTCTCATCATTGGGTTTCTCTGGCTGAATTAATGGGAAAATCAATGAGCTGTAAGCCGTTGAGCTCTACGCGGGCCTCAACTTACATTTGGGTCGGATGCTGAGCGACTCAGCCGCTTGCGCATTTTGACAAATCGGTTGACTTCGCTGGATGGATGGGCGTTATTCAGTGCTTGGTATCGTTCTAATAACCTCAGCAGTTGCCGACGAGCCTTTGTAAGTAAAGCAAACTCTCGAGCGAGTCAGCCATGACATCATTGTCGCCGGGTTCGTCGAGGGTGCCGATGGTAAGATCGATTGATCTCGCACGTTCGAGCACCGAAGATAATATATCTAATGACTTTCCGGTGAGCTCTCTATTGCCATCGTCTAAGCTGAACGAGGCAGAATCTTCAAGAAGCAAAGCCTCTGCTGCTGCGAGTGAGTCAAGCGTCAAGGAGCCAACAGCAGCAATGCTCAGGGAGTTCGATGAGTCGCTCGCTGCTGACAGAGTACCGAGCAATTCCTCATCATATTTATCCACTTGGGCTGGAGAACACGGCAGGTTATTCTAAAGATCTGTCTCTTGGTCATTGGAGGGCGTTGATCTGGCGTGCCTTCAACTGGATCGAGATTGCGGTTCTTTCTACGGTTGAACCACGCGCGCATCATGCGGGGCTTCGGCAGCGAATCAGGCGTCGAATGCGGGAAATTGCGGGCGAATGAGTGGGAGAATTGGTCAACAGCCGGAGATTCGAACGACCGGGACCAAACAATCGTCCACAGGCTCTTCCTCCACCTTCGGTTTCTTCGCACTCTAGTGTATTGACCGATTCGTCACTTCGTCGTCTCTTACCAACAGCAGCCTGAGAATTCTGCTGCTTAGTAGCGTCGATTTGCTAAATATCTTCGCCTCGCATTCACTCGCTCGCAACCCACCCTTCATTTGTTTTGGGTAGACATACGTTTGAAGCTAGACAGTATGAGTCAACCAAATCAACCTAAAGGTGCGATCCTTCGCTCAAAAAAATAGTTGTTTTGCTGAAAACCATATACTCTATGTGAAGCCCTCCCCTTCCAGTACCAGTTTATCGCTGGTGCCATCGCTGGTGTCTCCGAAATTTTGACCTTCTACCCGCTTGGTATGCGTTTTCTCCTGCCTCAAACCTGATATATTCATCTAATGTTCGCGTATAGATGTCGTATGTAGCTTTCTTCTGCTTTAGTGGGCTCTCGATCCACCTCCTCATGTTGCTCGTGTGACCCAAACAGGTTAAGACTCGAATGCAACTCGAGCAAGGGGTATCCCCATCCATGATGACCAGCTTCAGGAATATTATTGCCCAGGAAGGGTACGACTCCTCCCATTGCTCATCCATACCTAACCACAGCGTTTACTGACGTCACGTCACCTGGTGGTGGTCATGGTGGGCCCAGTTTTGGGAGACTGTACAAGGGTCTCGTCCCCCCTCTTCTCCTTGAAGCCCCTAAGCGTGCCGTGAAGTGTATGTGTCTCCTCCTTTTGCGTCGCTTCTCACAGCTACCACCGCCGGAAGAGAGTTAACCGAGCTTGAGGCTAATCTCCCTCGTTTTTCCTCGTACTACCACAGTTGCGGCCAATGACTTCTGGGGAAAGACCTATCGAGGAATGAGTGGAACTACTGAAATGACGCAGAGTCTGTCGATTCTGACAGGTATGAGTGCTGGTGCTACTGAGAGTTTTGTGGTAAGTCGTTTCGTCAGAAGTAGGCGGGGAGTTCGGATATACGACTGAGGGATTGTACAGGTTGTGCCCTTTGAGCTGGTCAAGATCAAGCTGCAAGATAAGGCCACCACGTTCAAGGGACCTATCGAGGTGGTGCAGCACATCATCAAGAATGACGGTTTGCTGGGAATGTATAGTAAGTCCTTGGTGTTTTGCTGTTCAAGCGTGTATCTAATGACTAAACATTTGCACAGAGGGAATGGAGTCCACGTTCTGGAGGCACTTGTGGTGGAGTCAGTATCTCTGGATTGCCAGCCGTAGCCTGAGTTGACGATCCTCGTTTTGCACAGATGGTGGCTTCTTTGGCAGTATTTTCCAAGTGAGGAAGATGCTCCCAAAGCAGGAGGTTCGGCGCAGATTTTATCCTCCTTTAGTTGGATGCTGAACGAACCCTTTGGACTCATTAGACTTATGCTGGGGGTTTACTGAACAACTTCATATCCGGGTCTGTCGGCGGCTTCATTGGTATGTGGTATATTCTTCGATATACATCCTAGGTAGCATTGAATCTAGCGCGATTAATCGGAACCATATCTCCAAATATCATATGTTTAGGAACTGCCCTCAATACTCCATTCGACGTTGTGAAGTCTCGCATACAAGGAGCCCCGAGAGTGAAGGGCGTCGTGCCCAAGTACAATTGGACATATCCTTCTCTAGTCCTCATTGCGCGCGAGGAAGGCTTCGCAGCGCTCTATAAGGGCTTTGTTCCCAAAGTATTGCGGCTGGCACCTGGTGGCGGTGTGCTATTGCTTGTAGTGGAAGCAACGCTGACTATGTTCAGGAAAGGCGCGTAGATTATGTTTTTGGAGATCACGCAATAGCTTACACGACTCTTCACATCTAGCGCTTGGGCCCCCATATATCTAGAACGCTTTCGGGTGAACGAATGTGACAAATACTTGGTTGCTATCCTGGCGGCGAACGGCGAGGAATCGCGTCATCCATTTGTATATTTAGTGCTCTCAGGACCAAGCCACGAAGCTGCTTTATTTACAATATCACAAAACATATCTTTTCTTGTGCATCAGATTTGTTTTCACGCTTTGTGTCTGAGCAAATCGGGTTGGTGACCCACGAATTGTGAAAGGAGTTGTTGTTGTCGAGGCCGTGGTGTTTGGGTCGGCGCTTACACGTTTTGAACGTTGAACCAAATTCCAGCAGCACCGTGAGCCCGTCCACTTTTTGCGGCTTCGACTCTGTCCCAACCGCTCACTTCAACTCCGACTCCAGTACACCACCAAAAATGGCCGCCAGCGTCGAAGAAATCCGGGCCTCGTCCTACGTCGGTTTCGACTCCATTACGCGCCAAATTGAGCACAAGCTGCTCAAGCGTGGCTTCCAATTCAACGTGATGGTCGTTGGCCAGACTGGCCTTGGCAAGAGCACCCTTATTAACACTATCTTTGCGAGTCATTTGATTGATTCCAAGGGCCGACTTGAGCATGATGAGCCAGTCAGGCAGACGACCGAAATTCAAGGCGTGTCGCATGGTGAGTTAATCTCTTACTACGTGCATTCCTAGAACATGGCTTTTATTCCTGCATGACGTGTCATTGACTTTTATCTAATTTTGTACTTGGTTTCGCGTAGTTATCACTGAGAATGGTGTCAGGCTGCGGCTCAACATTGTCGACACACCTGGCTACGGTGACCAGATCAATAACGAGGGCTGGTGAGTGGTCCCAGATACAGCGGACATCCAAGCCCCCTTTCTGACTGATGCGCTCCCTTTCCTGCATAGCTGGGACCCTATCGTCAAGTACATCAAGGTTCGTTGATTGATTTGTAGCATTCTATCGTACACACCGTTGACATACACTTTTTTCCCTGTTACGCTCCACCATTCATCTAGGATCAACACTCAGCCTACCTCCGTAAGGAGTTGACCGCTCAGCGCGACCGCTACATCCAAGATACCCGCATTCACTGCTGCCTCTTCTTCATCAACCCCACTGGTCACTCTCTCCGCCCCATCGATGTTATCGTCATGAAAAAGCTTTCGGAGGTTGTCAACGTCGTCCCCGTCATTGCTAAATCTGATTCGCTCACCATTGACGAGCGCTTGAGCTTCAAGGATAGGATCAGAGCTGAGCTGCTCTACCACAACATTCGGGTATATCCCTTCGATACCGAAGAATATGATGAAGAGGAGCAACAGCTGAATGAGCGTATTCGGGTAAGCTATCCCTGATATCCACTGCAGATCACTCCTTGTCTCCTTCTCATGGTACACTTCATTGATAGGACATCATTCCGTTCGCTATCGTTGGCTCTGAGCGCAACGTCATCATTGACGGGAAACCTGTTCGTGGGCGGAAGAACAGGTGGGGCGTCATTAACGTTGAGGATGAGAACCACTGCGAGTTTGTGTATCTCCGAAACTTCCTTACTCGGTAAGTCGGCCACCCTTCCCATGGAATCCATACTGACGTTTCATGTGTTTGGATCTACCTCATAACGTACAGTACTCATTTGCAAGACCTCATTGAGACGACTGCGCAAATCCACTACGAAGCCTTCCGCTCCAAGCAGCTCCTTGCTCTCAAGGACCAGGCCGCAAGCCGCTCGTGAAAACCTCTCCCCACATGATACCCTAGTTTCTTGCGCCTCCCTTGTGTCGCCTCATTTCCTTATTTTACGTCATGTTTTGGAACCGTAACGTGGTCGTCTTCTTCACTCGTTGACTCCTTCGATCCTATCCTGCTACTCAACTTTTCGTTGTCACTCCTTACCTTCATTTATTTGCATCCATCTCTTTCAGCCCGAGATCACCCTGTTTGAGGCTTCTGTGAAATGGCAGACCATGATCCTCCTGTTTGGTCCGACGCTCGGTGTAAATATTGACAACAAAGCAAGCACAATGGCAAACGCTGTTGCTGGGCCCTCAAACCCACATCCAAATCACGCCACTGCGGCGAAAGTTGATAACATTCAACAGGCTGTGAACAATGTTGCTCCCTGTATGTGATCTTCGTGGCGTCCAGCGTCAATGTGGGTCGTAGGGCTGACAGCCGATCCTTTTGGGACCTAGCGCTCAGTTCCGAGCAAACAAACGCGTTGTGGAAGTTGGGGAAGACTGCTGAGCTCAAGTAGGTCTAACGGATCGGTTACACTTTACGCCGGACCCTCAGCTCTTGTCTCAATAAACCAGGAAGCACACGACGGAGTTGCAGCTCCAAACGGCATACATTATTGCTGCGCAGCACTCGTTAGATGTTAGGAATTCTGCATTGCAAGACGTAAGGGAACAGAAAAACTGGCTTGAGAGGTGAGTCTCTACAGCACATGCCCGATTTTCGGAGCGCTGATGAACAACAGCGAAAGGTTAAGCCTGATGAAACAATTAGAGCTCGTGAATGATGATAACAATCGAGTACGCATTACCCCCTTGTTTTTCTGTATCTCTTCTGACTGGATTGCCGATTCTGATTGCCGATTCTGATAGGCAATGGCGCTCGAGGCGAGGATGCAGCGCGAGTAAGTAACTTTCCTCAACAACGCCTTGTGTGCGTTCTTACATTGGCACTTTGTCGGGGATTCAGGTGCGATGATCTCTCGGCACAAGTGAGGAAGCTCACAGATGGAGAATATGCTGCGGCGAAAGCCCAGGTCGATACATTGCGTGCCGAGCTCCAGATGCCGCCCACCAGATCGCTACAGGCCATTTTTGACGAAAAGTCCTCAAGGCGAGCTCACCTTCTGGCTATTCATTCAGCGTTGTTTCTAAGGCGACTTATTGACCTCTGGTTGTAGATATCTCGAGGAACGGCGCCTCGCCGCCCCGAAACCTATTGCGGATGCCGCGCAGGCGGTGCCACTCCGCTCTGTTACTTCGACTCGACGTGGAACAATATCTACCTCCGCCCCCCCAAATGCTTCGGCCCCACCACCTCCCTTGGTCGGGATCAAAAGACCGGCTCCTGGCGACAGTCCTCAGGATGATGGAAGTGACGACGTGAATCACGGTCCGACGAAGAAGCGAGGAAGACCGAAAGGGAGCAAGAACAAAAAGACAAGCAAGGACTAATTGTCGAAGGTCGATATCCCCCACAACGCATAAACCATTCCCCTTTGCTCGAAGGATCCGATTGAGAGGTACATGACAATGGTTCTGTTTGTCGTCTAATCTCTCCACCTCGGTATTGCGGAAAATATTCACGGCCTTCTCTGCCCTCCTTTCTCCAACTTCAGCCCGCTCGCCAGCAGCGATGCATATGGTGGCGCTGTGTTATATTATTATGTTATTTACTTGTATTGTGTAGCGCAACAGCGTGTCTACCTCCCTTTGTGCACCTGGTCTTGTCTTTGCCTTCATTCTGTCACTGTGGTCAGCGCCCTAGCCATCTTGTGACCTCCGCTATACAGACGTCTTCCCTCGTATAAAAGGTCATCCCATCAGAATGTTCTAGGACCACAACCCGCATCGGGTATAACCTCCCACGAAATGTTGCCATTTCTGCATTATCCACAAGATCACAACATGCCACCTGCCCCGCTGATGAGACTCAAAACATTCACGGTAAGTTTATCCTTCATTCCGTGAATAGAAGAGTGTTTACTCACCTACGTCTTCAGGGTAAAGTATACGAGGTTATCCCACTCAGTGCTCACGATGGAGTCGACCGTGCCAATGAATACACACGATGGCTGAACATCGGCCAGCTCCCTCTCTCTAGTAAGTTCTCGATCTAAGTTCTACCTTTGAGACATCGCAGCTTTAGATAATGGACCATCTGATTTATCTAGATCACCTTGCTTTCATGCTCGAAACTTTCATGAGCGATCGCCCCCATTACGCTCTCCATGAGCCTTGTGATATCCACCATCTAGAGAATGGCTGTGCTCCACCCCTAGAAATGTTCATCGGCATGATCCTGGAATCGAGTGAAGTGAACGTCGGTACCCTAGTTGGCTACATTGCGTTGGTAGAGCGACTCATCAAGCTGCATCCCAACAAATTCCATGGTGTGTATTTCAGTCGCTTATAAGCTCGGACTGAATTATTTGGAGATGGTTAATAAGGTACTTCGCATAGTGAGAACCGACTGCTCACGTCACCGTGTTTTCTTCGCGTTGATCATGACCGCCAGCAAGGCTTTCAATGACATCCACTGGCACAACCACGAGTGGATCCACTTCTGCGGTGGGTTGTTCGAACTCGAGGATCTACTCAACTACGAGCGTGAACTCTTGGGCTGGCTCAACTGGGATACTTCCATGCCTAATGGTGCCCAGTGTGATGCAATTTCTGGCCGCCTCAAAATCCTTGTGGACTCGACGCTCTCTGAATATGGACGCTTTACACCGTCAAATGTGGTGGACATGTTTCAGGTTGTTCGCCCCTCGGCCAGTGAGATGCCTCAAGTGACATCCAGTAATGCTGTTACGCCGCCCGGTTTGGTGGCTGCGAGTCTCCAATTTCCAAACATATTATCAAATTACCAAGCACCAAGTGAGCGACATGTTCCCTATGCTAGGTCGATTGGTTCATATTAATCGTTTGTAGCTGAGTCGCCCAACGCCGAAGATCGAATGGAGGCTACTCCCTCCATATTCGACTCCATTCGGGTCACTCTCACTCCTGAGCAGGTTGAGAAATTCTGGTCTCCCCCATGGGTGGACCCCAATACTCTTCCTGGCCCTCCCCTTCCTTATGGGGACGACGTCTACCCGTCGCGAGACGAGCTCTTGGGTGCATTTGGACCTCTCCCTCGCCCCCCTCGCCTCAATCCTGATGGCACGCTTCCCTATGGACCTGTGGGACTGATGGGGCGCAAATTCACCGAGGAAGAGTGGAAGAAGTACGTTGAAGAAGAATGGGACAAGGCCGTGGCACCGCCGGACCCTTCGACATTCCGCTTTCAGTCCCCGTCCCCTGAGCCGCCCTCTCGTCCTGTTCCGTTATCATGGCATCCAAGCCAGCTACCTGGAGACATGACAGTGCCTAAGCCGGAAGTCCTGTCGCCGTTAGTGGCAGTAGCTCCGACAGAGACCGCCGTGTCGCCGGGTGTGGGTGCTGCTCGTCGCATTCTGCGCCGTTTGCCGATAGCAGGGACTGCTGCTGGGCCCTCAGGACCGCAGCGTGAGATTCATGGGAATACGAACGTGGGGGATAGATCTCACTTGCAGACTGGACGAGGTGCTCATGCAGTGCAACATTGCCCGCTACCTATCCGGTTCGGTCCCACTACGCTTGACCGCTCCAGTACTTCTGGCCCCTCTACAGTAGTCACCTCCCCGAAATTCAAACGCTCCCGTGGTTCTTCTGCGGCTTCGAGTCCCACAAATCCTAGGACAGCCTGTTTGACTTCACCTGCACTCCCAAGTCCGATCTCACCTGACTATGAACGGGATGGCCAGACCCACGCGCGACAAGGAAGGCCCTCGCGCCTCTCTTCACGACTATACGAGGACGATGACCTCGATCGGACCCCCTCCCCACGTACGCGTTCACGAATGCGTTCCTCTCTCCCCCAAGATGGGCCAGAGCGCTATAATAGTGGCACCACCCGGCCCGACCCGACTCCGTTGCGGTACGCACTTCGTGCCCGTTCAACTGAGCGTCATCGCCGAACTGACGGTGGTAGCGCTGAAATAATACGTCGGGTGGGCCATAGACAAGATGTTTCCACCAGCGTCCAAGAGTACTGTGGGACAAGTCAGGCTCGTCCCGGCAGCCATCCTCGAAAGGATGCAGCCAGAAGGGGCGAACCATTCTGAGGACAGATTCCCTTTGTCAATCCTCCTCCCCGGAAGGAGAATGAGTTAGGGCCATGCCCTCGAACGGTTGGATGCCACTCTCGATCTCCAACAGCTCCGAAGCTCCGTGACGCACCCATACCTACTATATAAGAAATCACGGACTGTCCTTTGGCTCTTTGTGCGCTATATCCTCTTGTGACTTTCTCTCGCCCTCGCGATTGCTGAATATACGCACCATACACATGATGCAGACCTGTAGAGACGTTGATGCATTCCCCTTCACATGCGATCGTGATATTTATTAAATCACATATCCTATATCACCTTTCTTTCACTCGAATCAAATTTATGTTCCCCCAACTCCCAAGTGACCGCGGTTAGAAAATCGATGCCCTGGGTCTAGACCATATGACGGGTCATGTGCCATGGCGACGTGGAAAATAATCCAGAGATGTGGGGTATTTATAGTTATTGACCCTCAAAACGCCAAGCCCGTGGCTCCCAAAGACTCCCTCGCAAAACACTCTTGTCTCTCCTTCAACCCTTTCACTCATTTTAGTCTGTGTCAAAAATGGTCTTCAAGGCCGCGCTCCTTACTCTCGGGCTTCTCGCCCCCGTACTTGCTGCTCCCATCACGGAGCTCGAGACTCGCTCGCCAAACAACTCGAAAAGTAAAACTCGCTTAAGACCAATCCTGATCATAAACTTATACTTGCGCTTCTGCAGAGGTTATTGCCTCCCTTTTCGGGTGGAACTGGGTCAGCATTGGGAATGAGTGCTCGTTCCTGGCTTCTGCTGGCTACGGTTACGTCCAAGGTGAGACTGGCGGCGTCCATCAAGTTTTAGCTGTTGTCCATCTTACTCACCGTCTACACTCTGTCTTCCTCACGTATAGTTGGCACTGCGATGGAACACATACAAGGCTCCCAATGGTGGACCGACTACCAAGCCGTCTCATACAAGATCCAAAACAAGCGTGGCAGTCGCACCCAGTTCAAGAACATGGTGTCCCAATGCCATAGTCATAACGTGAAGGTCATCGTAGATGTCATTTTCAACCACATGGCGGGCATCGACGGTGGCACCGGCGTCGCTGGTTCCAGCTTCTCGCACTTCAACTACCCTGGTCTCTACACGAACGGCGTAAGCAATCAATTGAGTATTTGCTACGATATTTGTTCCTTATTCCTCTTCCTGGTACTTTCAGGACTTCCATCACTGTGGTATGATCTCACGATCCCTTCCTTTACGTCTCTCTTGGCATGATTTGCTCACGTGCTTTTCCAGGCCTTGCACCCAACGATGAGATCAGTATGTACACATGACATTCAAATGCCATATCGCACGCTGAGTCTAACTTTCTTTCACTTGATCAGCCGATTGGAACAGTGAGGCGCAGGTCGAGACATGCATGCTGGAGAATCTCGCCGAGTAAGTGCCCGTCCCTCCGAGTTTCCAACGGCCTTGGTTCCCCGACTTACGTCCCTTTGATTATCTCAGCCTCAACACCGAGAGCACGTCCGTCCGTAACAAGATTGCGGGCCATGCCAACGACCTCATTTCCCTTGGTGTTGATGGCTTCCGCGTCGATGCTGCCAAACGTCAGTATGCTTCGTTGACCTCAGGGTCTGGGATAATGACGCATTTCGTTTTGAATGACAGATATCAACGCTAACTCCATCAATGCCATCGCCAAGAAGTTTTCCAAGTCAATGTATCTGACTCAGGAGGTGGGTAGCTTATTCGCTATATGGTTTGACACTCTGTTGATCGTCGAGCTCGTCGTTGTTAGGTCGTCGACACCACCTCTCGCTGGGTCGACATGCACGAGGCTGCTGGCGATGTACAGGAGTGCGTGATACCGCATCGCTCTCCCTCATTATCTTCTAATCTAGCATATGACCTAGATTCCGTTTCGCATACCTGATGAAATCCGCATTCAATGGGAATAACATTGCCTCACTGAAGAACATCAACAGCGAAGGTTTCCTCCCATCCGGCAAAGCCAATGTGTTTGTAGCGAACCACGATACTGAGCGTGTACGTCTCTCTCTCCATCCTACAGCTTCGTGCTATTGTTAACCCGTTTCTTTCCTGCAGGGTGGTTCTTCCTTGAACTACAACTCCGGCTCTGCCTACACCCTTGCCCACGTGTTCATGCTTGCCGCTGGCTATGGCACTCCGACTGTGCACTCTGGCTTTTCCTTCTCGAACACTGACATGGGTGCTCCTAACAACGGTGGTGGTTACTGCTCGGGCAGTGGTCCTACTGGCGGTTATGAATGCCAGCATCGCTGGACCGCTATCGCACACATGGTTGGCTTCTATAACACCGCAGGCTCCAACGCAATCACGCATATGACGACTAATGGAGGCAACCAGATCGCCTTCGGTCGCGGTACGTATCATATCTCCTCACCTCTGGGCGCAATAGTTCTGCCCAAATCTGATGAGATGTATTTCCTTTCGCCTCTGCCTCTAGGCTCCGTCGGTAGCGTTGCGATCAACAACGCTGGGAGTGCGTGGAAGGTCACCCTCACCACTTCGCTTCCCAACGGCTCGTATTGCGATATCATCAACGGTCAGAAGTCCGGCTCGAAGTGCACTGGCGCCACGTAAGTCCAACACATCAGTGACTTCGTATCACCTCTCTTACCTACCTCTTGCATACCCGGGATTCTCGTTTGCAACGGCATGGTTCTTCCACCGACAGTATCAAAGTCAGTGGAGGCAAATTTTCCGTTACCGTCAACGCCCACAGTGCCATCGCTATCTACACTGGTGCGAAGTTGTAAAGGGTCGATAGGAGCTCTCACGTGGATTGCCTTGTCTTAGCATCCACGTGCCGCGTCCTGTTCTCGGTTCCATCATCTCCCTAAACTCTCATCCTCTAATCGGACTAGGACCTTTCCCACCAGCACTCCCTCTTTGTACTCTACGCTCACCACTCATCGTAGTAGTATGCTTCTGTTTGGGGCCACTCGTTGAATCAAGTGCATCTCTCAATTCATTGTCTTTTCATCCGTAAAAGGACGGTTGTGCGGCTCCATGAAGGAAATTCCAGTGAATAGAAAAGTTCAAGCTGAATTAGAGGCCATGGAATTGTACAACTTGATGCAGGGGTGCATTCAACAACGAGAAGAGTGATCAGCGAACGAGAAAGAAAGGCTGCAGTTGATGGTGAGGATGGCAATAATCAGAAGACTGAGAGAAATATAAAGTTCGAAACGTTTGCAAGGTGAAATTCGGTCAATTTGATATGTAAGGCATGATGAAATAGGGTTGCATGTCTGGCACAGCACGGCGAGGGGACTGGAAGCCATTTTGTCATTCTAAGAGAGTTAAGACGGGTCAGTAGGTTGATAGGCTTGTTTGGTGCAATGTAGACAAAATGAGAAGCTCAGATTCTATGGGTGTAAACAGTCTCATGCACCGATCAGGTGTCGACGTGAGCTGAGTAGCGTGATACATCACGGGTGGGGAAGTAGTGGTACTTCGAGGGGGCAGAACGAGAAAACGTACGTTTATATTTGCGGACCGTCTTGTTCAGTACGCTCGAGCGTATACGGCAACGTAGTTGAGTTCCCAGGTTGCATCTACGAGAAAGATTGTGAATGCGTGGTAACATCTTCAGTAGAGGGGTGGGTCGACGATGAATGCAGGAATGAAGAGTTGGCTCACTGATGAAATTAGACCCTTTCATCACCTGCGTCACGCAGCTCCCCGAGCATCCACTCGAGGTATAGACGTTTGGCTGACCTGAACGCGTATAAGAGGCCGCAAAGCGTGAGTGGGCCCATACCATTCATGTGGGCCATCATCTCAGCTTGTCATCAGTAAGATTATAGTACGTACCAGCCCAATCTCCACATAGTGTGATGTCAAAGACGAGGCTCATGTTTCGAAAGTAGTGATCCACATTGCATGCTGTCGAGCTATCCCAAGCTGCCTTGAGAAATGTATTCGGCCAGAGTTCTGGTGTAGGAAGGCCAAGCGAGAGGTCCTTTGGGAGGTGTGTGCGAGGAAAATTCCCTATGGGTAGTTCGATGCGTGGACGATGATAATCATTTCTGTAACGATGAAATGCGGCCAGGAGAGATCCACTGACAAATTCGAATGCCATCGGCCTCCCATTGCATCACGAGGACCGCTCCTCCTTGTGCCGTCAGCATTCCCGCATAGCTCCCACCTCCAATACTTGCGGGAGTACCTCCAGCCTGATTACGGTCTACCCAGCTACAACCTGAATTGCTAGGGCTCGGCCCACAGTCCCCACTCGTTCCTAGTGCACCGCCGCCCTGTTTCGCCACGTAGGCATTTGATGATGGAACTTGATAGTTCAGATTGGCTGTCAGAGATACGCCGGCAAGAGAAGATGTGTTGGTGTCGATCATGCAGCCAGCAGATGTGTGAGCAGTGTACTGTGTTGAAGGTGCGAGGTTGATCGTTTCGTAGATGTCCATCTCACCACTCCATGGCCAATCAGGTCCGAACCTTGAAGGGAACCGTAACAGATTAGCTCAGGGGCTGGGGGCTCGTAGAACGCAGTACCCACATCCAGAAGGCAGGCCATACTGCACAGCCGTAAGGAAACTTTGTTGCATCTAGCACGAACAGACCATGGTTGTATGCTTTGGTGGTGGTGATTCTTACTCTAGAGGGGGGTGGAGCGTTTGTAAGATATACACCATGAGCCATGTCCAGCGATTATTAGAGTAGTGCCAGACGCACGAGTTACGATGAGCTCCAAGGGGCAGGTTACTGCTAGAGTCCACCTTCATTACAACCTTCCCGTCGGGTTCCACATACGCTAGACCATTGGCAGCAGCAGTAGATTGAGAAACGAAATTGACAAGACCACGAGTTGGATCGCTGCAGTTGGAATGGGTGTGAGAACATGTTACCCCAAGAAAAGAAAAGACTCACGCATCCTCAAAAAAAGTCCATCCGTCAAAAAAATTCTCGCCGCTCCACCGATCAGCAAGAGTATACATTCCTCCATATGCTTTTTTTCTCAGAATTTTGTTGTCAGTACGTCCAGCATGGGTGGCGCGACCGCGCTGCGTCAACCGAAAAGCATCATGCAGAGAAGGCCAAGGGTGAGGAGCTTCGCTGCTTTGTGCCTGAGAGGAATCGAAGGTCCCCAGCCCGTCTAGAGTGAAATCGATCGGAGCCATCGCGTGGTTGGAGGCCGCTTGTACGTGATGTCCGAGGCCGGCAGGATTACGATTAAACGGGAAGAGATCGAATCCAGCAGTGGCATTAGTTGGTTCGGTTATAGCTGAGGCGAGAAGGGCATAGATAGAAAAGAGCCAAGGAATGCAGCTTGATAAGTGGTGCATGTTGTAAGGTCGATGCTCGAGTTGTTTCTGGTGACAAGCGGGTGACGTGACGGAATTAAAAAAATTGACGAGTAGTGTGATCGGAGGAGACAAATATTTCCGACGTATTGATCGATTCTGAGGAGTGATGGTCCTTCATCCAAGGACGGGGTGAGTGGCAACAAGGATGTGAGAGGTTTTTGTGACATGTCACCGCAGCTGTGACAAGCGGAGACCCGTGCCTCCCCCCCCCCCACTGCGAGGCCTTCCTAGAGACCCAAATATGATTCGTCCTTGTGGATCCCATGCTATAACCGAATTAATTCGTCTTATAAATGCTCTACTGTCTACCCTAATCACTCAATCCGTTCGATGCCATCTGTTTTGGCCCAAAGGCTTTGTTCGTGATATCGATTCATTACGTTCTTAACCTTTATTATTTCAGAAGTATTGAAATCTAGGGAAACAAGGGATGGAAGGAAGGAAGGCAGGAAGTTCCCTTGTTTCGTCCCTGGGCAAACAAAGAACGGGTGGCGCCGGCGTAACCGGCTAGAATGTCTTTGCAAATGCCCACCTTGTCTCCATGATTCCTCAAAGTACTCCAATGCAATATGGCCTCATATGACTCATTGTACACTCTTTGTGGCTGACAGCTTGTTATCGAGAATGAAGGCCTGTGCGCCAAGCTCCTGCTCCTCAGCCGTTGATCTACCATCTACCGTCTCGCGTCCTCTGCCAACCACATATCATGTCCTCTGTCAAAGAAATCTACAAGGAGTTGCGCACCTGGGGCTTTGACGCAATTCCACTCCCTAGAATTCATCAGTATATTCGGTTATGCAGCCACCTACGCCCTGAGATCACTCTACGCGACTACTACACATCCGATCACGCAGACGACCACCTTCCACCTGATTTACTCCCCGGCCACATCATTAAGTTCCTGCACAAAGCCCTCAACATTAGTAAAGTAGAGGTGCAGGGTATATGGAGAACTGTGAAAGGGCTCGTCTGGAGCAATGAGGACTTTACCTTAACAGTGGACGATGTAGAATGTCTCACACGGATCGGGATGGATGAAAGGCTTGAGGAAGACTGCCAACTAAGTCTGTATATTCAAGGACTCTGTCGCTTCTTCTTATAACTGACTGGACCTTGCCCCCCAGGCCATACTATGCTATATCCGCCTGTGCGATACTGCTCAACTTGCAAGCGGCCCCTCAAGGAGCCGCTTAGGAGAAAAATCGTACTTTTCACTCTCCATAGCGGCACCCATGCTGGATATGCGACCTCATTGTATTGTCGAAGTTAGCATCTATGTCTCTGCCACCCGCCCTGATCATTTTGCTCACACACAATCACTAGAGTGCCATCTTCGTTATCACCCCAACTATACTATCAGCGCTTCCACAGATCAAAGGAGGTATTATGGTGGTATTCCGCGGGAGATCGAGGTCGCCAAACACTTCTATGTCACATCGTCGCTCTCAGGCTTTTTTCTGACAACGATGAGCATCAATTGGTGAGTACTTGCTCTTCTTCTGGTATAGAATCTACTGAAATCACTTTGAAGGGGCGCTGCCTCAAACTGTGCGACAACCTATAATATGGCAATCGCCCAATCGCCTCATCACCAAGCAGCTAGATGGCCTTTTGAATATTCTATTCAGCCAAATCACATATGGAACTCATTCTACCTATTCTCCCTATTGTCGGACTTCGAGGAACGAGAAGATAGGCCAATACTTATCCTTCCGAATAGTGGCGAACAAGATGAGCGTCTGAAAGCTGCAGTGGAGGAGCGAAACGCCCATATCGTCACCAATGGCACCGAGTTCTGGGATCATGCATGTCAGGGCTGCTGTCTACTTCGCCTTGACGAGAAATCAGGTATTAGTAAGTCTTTTCTACCATACATCTGCAACATCCGCGCTAAACCCCCTCCCCCCCCTGATTGTAGTGAAGAAAATGCGAGCTGTCGTAGTGGATGGCGTCACCTTGGGCCATCCATGTTGTGGTGTTCACAACTGCACGATTCCTCTCCGCAAGAACAACCGTCGGTTCTGCGAGACTCATTCTAGCCTTCATTCGCAGTGCGTAGTTACTGGGTGCTCTCGACCTGTGGAGGAAGGGCATCAGACTTGCGCATTAGCCGAGCATCAAGCCCTCGAATCGGCTCGCCGTCTTGGGGGATCAGCTTTCTTCAAGCTAAAGCGAAGGTTCCTTCGCATCATTGGCAGGCCAGAAAGCTCCACAGAAGCAACATCGGACGACCTAGAGGAGATTCTGGATGAGGAAGCTCTTGAGGATTACGAGGACTCTGAAGTCAAGTCGTCAAGTGGTAACAAAGTCCCCAAAGCCCGGTTTGGACGACGAAGAACGCATAACGAGCAGCTGGTAGTGTCCCCTTGTGGCATCATCATCGCTCGAGCAACGATGTTTGGCGCTGAGGGTATCGAGGCACACAAGGTCTGCGTCTATCCATCAGCTAATATCAAGAACTGAGAGCTGACGAAGCTACCCAGGCATTCCTCAAATCAGTTTTCCGTCAACCCTCTGCGGTTCCTGACGTTATTTTCTATGATAACAACTGCACCTTCTGCGCTCACCTACAAAAACAGAACGATCACTTCTTTGACGCTGCCATCCTGCCTGTCGATGTCTTTCACTTCGAGTGCAAGCACAAGGTTACCGATACTTTCTGTCAGGAGAACTGTAACCCTGCTCGATACCCTGCCCTCTATGACGAAAGTGGGAAGTGGGTCTTCAATTCGTCTGCTGCAGAGCAAACGAATAGCTGGATTAACGGTTATCTTCCAATGGTGCGGGATATGCTACCCCATAAGTATAATTTCTTCCTCGATGAAATGATTCGACAGCGGAACAAGCACATAGTGCGCAAGCTCACGGAAACTAAGAAGTACCCATACCATCTTCCCCTCACTACTCTCTTTCCCCCCATCGTCGACTAGCGCAGATATGTACACAATTACGACAGTCTATCAATAAATTAACAAGAGGTACCTGGAGTATACACGACCGTGACATCGAAAACAGCCTGAAGATACAGAAGGAAAACGCAGGCGGAACTCGAAGCTAGAAGGACTTGCTTCATTCGCTTGCCGAAAGGTCAATTACAATCGGCGCAGCCTGAGGTAAAGCGGGGGCAACCTCAGGTTCGGCCTATGGGGACAACGTGAGGAGGTTAGTAGGGGTGTATTAGAGGATCGGCAGACGCTTACAATATTCTGAGTTTCTTGAACATATCCACCAATGATTTCGGCAAGGAGAAAAGAGCGCATCGCAGCACCATCTGACGCCTCAATCCATGGAGTTGTGAGTGGCTCTTGGGTTTCCTTATCGAATGCGCGCTTGATCGCCGCAAATGAAGCCATAGCTTTACACTCATCCTGCGCCACGTTTGGGAGAGCTAGGATGCGAGTAGTCCATGAGTTCTCCTCCATTCCCAGGAGGTTCAAAGCCCAGGCTACCGCTTCGGGGAGGCGAGGGTTGGAGCTCCGAGTTATACGGATGATACGCTGATCAAGGTGAATGATTGTTGGCGAGCAGGAGTCTTGATAGTAATAAACAAAGGCTAGAATCACGGGCGAGTGCGCGGGCGAGTGGAAATAGCGCTGAAGAGAGGTTCTCATATCCTCAGCGCGTTTTGGAACTGAGGTGAAGCACTCAAAAAGTCGGGACACAAATTGTTGGCCCTCCACAGCAATACGGGGATAGGGTCGATCAAGTCCCAGTTCATTGAGGATACCATTGCGAGTGGCAGCGGGAAAATTCAGACGACGGGTCTGCAAAGCGGCGGCAATGTTGAGAACATCACAGGAGAGCTGTGTGTCGGAAGCAAGCGTGGCGATTTCGACAACTGTGGAGTCTCCGTCATAGAGGGCTGGTCGAACCAGGTTCTTCGTCAGCAGGGTATCTTGCCAGGCTTTCTGATCGGCAGGCGTCCAAAAGAGATCGAGATCCAAGGTAGAGATGTATAACGGACGGATTGCACGTTGTAGAATTCGCGTCTTGTGTGCAATATCCCATCCATGGACATGGCGGAAGTGCACATAGCATGCTCTCCCTACGTCATCTGTCAGAATCACGCTTGGAATTGTATTAGCGGCGGTGAGACACTTACAACGTCCAGAACGTAGCTTCACCATGACATGAAACGCACGGAAACCTCTAGTATATGGATCATAGTAAGGAGCTGCTTTACAGCGCAGTAGTCCGGGATATAGCCGCCAAGTTGCCAGAAGTTGCCTTGAGGAACCTCTCTAAGTTGAGAGAGGACCTGGAACGAGGAGGGGGGAAGGGGTTTTGGGAGTGATAGAGCGTGGAGAGCTGCAATCGACATGTTTTCCGTACGCCAGTGCGTAACACCGACATAGGGTTCGAGATAAGCGAGCTGAGCTTGGTCATCCATTGTGAACGACGGGCAGAAATGGAGGTGATTTACCGGAGGAGAGGGGGGATTTCGCAGCGCATTTTATACCATAAGTCATGATGCAAAGAGTAGGTGATTGTTACATTGCTTTCGTGTGATGTATCATTGTCACTTTGACGCTTGGGCCCACGATTTTGGTGGTAGGACAAGTGGTTGCTAAGGGACTAATGCATTGTGTTGCGACAACGCTGAAGAAGCCGAGAGTGCTGGGAGATTGATCGGCTTGGTGGTCTGTCGACCAAGGAGCGCTTGACAGCCCAAGGGTTACACCGACAAGGATTCACAAATATTTGGAGCTCCCATACGCCGTAGATGGGCCCAGTTTTTATCAAGAATGGATATTTGGCAATTGGAAAGACATGATAGGTAAAGCGGATAGTAAATGGTATCAATCAGAATCAGATATATCAATAGGAAGTCCACGGCTCCCATTCGTCACGATTGCTTCATCATTGCTCTCCTTTTTCACCCTCACCCGCTTTGAACGAGGTGAGATGCTATCAGTTGAATCCCTGGAGCTCCGTGCTCGCTTCTTCGCGAGAGACACGGGTTCGTCGTCTTCCTCGCTGTCGCTTGGCGGAGGTGTAGAAACCCTGAATGACGATGGTGATGTCCTACCCAAAGGTTTTCCCCACGTTATAACAGCGCTGTGAAACTTATCCCACTTCCCGGCTGGTGTACGACCATACTGGACGAACCGTGATTTGATATCTCCCGGAGCAATAAACCAGGCCCATCGGATCAAGGACCACTTGGTGTGATGGCTCGAGCTTCGGCCAGGAAGAACAGTAGCAAGAGCATCGTACACTCCCATCTTATTCTCCTCATCATTCCGTAGCTTCCTATATTCCTCGACAGCTTGTCCCATGTCGCTCACGTGCTCAGGCCAGGTTGTTGTCCAGTCTTTGCAGTTTGGCGGGGGTGCTAGTCGAGGGGCCTGGTGAAGAGCATTGCGGACAGTTAAATGCTGAAGGATAGATGGGATCCGAGCTGTGCTCATAGCAGATGTGGATCCTTTCCCCTTACTGTAGACGGTGGATGATTGCTGAGGCGGGGACGGATGGTGGGAGGTATCACTATCGGATTCGTCAGAGATATCTATCAAGTCTTTCTGGCGCGAGCGAGCTTGTCTGTCAAGTTATGCGTCGAGATCAAGAGCAAGGGATTGTGAAGGGGTCACGGGCGAGGATGGAGCAGAGGGGGGGACTGCTCGAGCGGGATAGAGCCGGGAGATTGTAGTCGCTATAGTGGGGGCATCTCCAGCGCCTCGGGTACGGCAGAGAATGGTGGTGTCTTTGAACGAAAAGTCTGTCTGACTATCAAGAAAGACCCAACCCTGCTCGTCGGGAAAATAGACCTCAAAGCCATCCTCGGCGTTAGTGTTGATGCCAAGCGCCCGTTGAACGTGGAGAGGAGTATCTTTGAAGGCAAAGGATGGCTGCAAACATTGGTAGCGATGGTTGGTTGGCGCCGAGCTCTAGCAACCGAAGATGAGCTAAGAAGCACAGGAAATGATAATCCATAAATGCTTACATCCTTCCATATAATGAGCCATCAGGAAACCACTTTATGCTCGATCCTGCTCGATCGTGTTCGATCTTGCCAAATCGAGCTTCCGAGCCATCGAGCCATCCTTGAAGGTTTTCG
>WIDE01000027.1:235031-338208 GCA_015039315.1 Clavulina sp. PMI_390 | reverse complement strand
CAGCCAGTAGCGCCGTGTAATCGATAACATAATGCTAACAAGGTCTTCTCAACGAATTAGATAGCATGGCACATACCCTTAATATGGAATGTGCTATAGCACGAGAAGTGAGGTCTACATCTTAAACCAAAGGTTAGCATAAGAGCAAACAACGGAGTCGGGTGATACAGGGTGAAGTAACCTGAAGCGTCAGCTTACCTTTCTAGACCCTGATGCAATCCCCGCTGCTTTGTCGGGAGGGCCTGGGCGGCGGCCCAATGGATGTTCGTGAAGCCGTGTAGTGGACTTACGGGTAATCCGGAAGTGGTCAGCGACATAGCTATGCCGGGGGTGGAAAGTGTTGTCGTGATGTTAAAATTAGGCAGGGGGATGGTGAAGTGACAGGGCGGCACGTCAGAGCGTCCTCGGGGTAATAGGGAACAAATTTCAAGTCACTCACTTTGGTGCCGCAGCGACTGCAGGGTCCCCAGCAAGCGCCGCGCTAGATAGCTGGTAGAAGACGTAAATAAGTCATGTTGGTACTCACTATGGGATATCCTTCTCGTAATTTCTCTTGGGTATTTGGGAACTCTAGATTTCAAAGACTGTGTTAGCGCGACCTCAGCATGGCGGGCAAGCGAGGCGTGAAATTAAACGGCATGATAGGAGAGTAAAGTGGATGAAGCGAAGTATGGCGCATGACCAAACTTTGAAGCGTAAGAGTATCAGTGAAGGTTGAAGCTCAGCCCAAGCTGACGCGTTGTGCTGGCGACGGAGCAGGACGGTCGTACAACCGGGCATCCAGCGGGGGCATAGGTGTAGCGTCTGCAAACATGAGGATAGACAACTCACTGTGACTCACTGCAGCCGTCTTGCTTGTGTAGCATGGTGGTGGTGGACTTGTCGAAATGTTGGCAACCAACAACTTGCCTTATTTGGCTTTCAAGCGAGAACAAACAAGTGTAACGTCGGCATCGCCGATACCGTGTATGCGGGTATATCATTTGCTCAAGGATCTTTCCTGGCTGTCTGAGATAATTTCCCCCGGCTGCCCGCGTAGAATAATGACTTCCCAATCCATCGCCTTCTTGTATTTGAGTTGTTCACATCCTGGCACAATACGAATGATCTCCATTGTTTTCGGCACCCAATATCCCTGAATTATACAATCGATAGTCATAGTTCCTGTTCTTTTCCCTAACGAAATATTTTATATTTAATTTATATTGAGAGCGAAATCATTCTAAGGTTTTTTTTGAATAATTATTGTTTTGTTGAATCCCCTGTCCATAAGCAGCTCCATGGCTCTCGCTATGCCCATCTGGCATCCCAAAATACAGAAGACAGGTTAGACGAATACGGTGACGGTGGTTTTCCGTGTACCATTGATGAGGACTTCAAGTCCCGCAATTGCGCCGCATCACCTTCGCCAGCAAATCAAATAAGGACTTAGAGATCAGCACGATACAATGCCGCAGAAATATTTAAGTCATTCTATATGAGCTCCGCTAGACTAGAGTCTCCGAAGCTAATAATCCCCTTAGGTCGGGCAGCAGGATGATTGCGACCTCGAATTAACCGCTTGGGTTCTTTTGTACGCATCAAAACTACTGCCATTATCCACTGCTAAGACTATCACAAGTGGATCATGCTGAACACGCTACTTTTAAATACAGAGTGTAGCTAAACTACGTTGCGCTCGATTAGTCGATCCCTTCGGCACCGTCGATCTCGGTTGCCGACCCGATCGAGTGACATCGAGCATAATGTGGTTTCCTGATGCTGGTGTCTGGCAGGGACATGATTTGCTATGACGAAGAAGTAAGGATTGGCGAGCGACGGTATCATAGGAGGTGGGGTGGAGTAGGGACGTTATATACTGACGTGTGGTTCCGTTGTCATCATGTTCTTCCACAAAGGACTGGGTTCCCAGTGTTCGCTTATCCGCCAGTCTACACTGAGCCCATCATCTCCATCCTCGTATATACGCCTCGCAGGGGTGATGTAGAGCTAGAGGGATCATATGTGGAAGTGTCAGAGCAGAGATGAATGCGAGTGTATGACGGGGACCGTTGAATGGGACCAATGAGGGAAAGAAGAATGTTCTCTCTGATGAGGGCAAGAGTGCTGAGGCGACGAGAATAGCAACAGTAGGTTGTGGACAAGCCCGACGTGATCATTTGGAACGGCCTGAAGCATCAGCCGGAGTGAGTGCCCTTCTAAACAGGAGAACATGAGGCTCAGGTGCTAAAGTCGTTGCATGAGCCGATCGAGGTGGAGTGTGGTCGTGTGATGGGAGAGATTGGTGTGATACTCAGTACGATGATGTTCTGGCGATGGAAGAAATCATGTATACCGTGCACTTCGTAATGCTCCCATCCTAGACTTTGAGTGATCCCGATCGCACGCCATTCTTCTTCTGCTAATATCCTCAATGTCGATCCATCCTCGGCGAATAGTTGTTTGGGGAGGAGTTTCAGCATGGGCTTGGGCAGAATGACATGACTACGAGTGTTAAAGACAGTTAGCTTCTCTAATGAATCCCTAGATGGAAACCGAACTTACCGGTATTCGTAAAAGTCGTCACTGTAGCGAGGGGAATAGTGAATACTAGGAGCGGATGGAATGGATGTGGCCAAGGTGAGTGGAAGCGCAGCAGATGACAAATCATCAGCAGCATACTTGTCAATGAAGTCTTGAAGTTTCTCCTTGCGGGACATCGTGTTTCTGTGGGATTGTTGGGTGCAAACTTTGCGCGTTGTTGTCTGTGTTTGTTTGCTTAGTCGCGACAAATAGGTCAAACCTAACCCCTCAGCATGCCGCCGTTCACACGAAGATCGGAGGGTTTCCACTGATCGATAATTCCACTAACACCGAATTTGCGCTTATTTTATCGAGGGGCAACGTATGTGTGGAGTGTAAATTCCCACGTCCTCATATGGGGTTTGTAGCATTATCACAGAGGGGATTACATTATTTGTTACATAGGAATACGCCCCTAGATCATTTAGATACGCGTCAGGCAGCACCATTACTATGCATTCATTCACGTGTACTCGGCAGACGCGAGCTGGTCAAATTTGTCCCTGGCGAGCTTGATATTCATTCGAATTGTTTGATTCTCTGTGTAAACACGAGATGGAGAAAGCTTAGTTACTTAACCCGTAATAGAAGATGATGCGGCATCAAAATTGAAAAGAGGAAAAATACGCACGGACTTCGGGATTTGAGATAATGACCATCACATAAGTGTTCTGAGTCATAAGCTCGAGTATTGCAGAATAGTTATTGAACCGAATCTCGAGCGAGTGAAACCGCTCTTGGAGTTTGCTGGGAATGAGTGCTGCTTCAGAACTTGTCCACAGAAGAAGAAACACAAACAATTATCAAGACGCACGTGCAGCTTGTTCGGAAAGCTCGGATCAGCTCGCTAAGCTTCTCGAACCTTTCAGGGTTCAGCTTGGCTAGCGCTGAGTCTGGCGGAAGCTCCTCATCCAAGTCACCAGTGACCGTACCGGAACGAGCGATAATGAGGAATGTAGTGCGCTCAAAGAGAACGACTTCCACGGCGTTACAGATTGTCGCGAAGGTTGTCAAGTGTTGAGAGAGGAGGGGAGCGTTGGGGATGAGTGAGTGGACGATGCGAGACCATGCCTGCAATACAAAGCGATGTCATTAGGGTTCGGCGACCTACTACAAGAGAACGCTTGGGGCTCACTCGGTATAGAGTCTCATCATAGATACTTGTCGGGAACATTTTAATTATAGTTGTCCCGCTGTATTTCTTCAGTTCTTCCTTTTTGGTGTTGAATACCACGACGGGATCCCTGCGATGCTCACACAGATCCATCTTGTGCAGCAGGACAAATACCTCGGCTTCCGGGCTGTTCTTCCTACACGCATCCAAGCAGTCAACATAGTATCCCAAGTCACGCTCTGTATCTTTGGATTCGACGTCAAACACATAGATAAGCACGCCGACGTCGGAGAATATGGTTGAGCGCTGTCGGGTAAGATAGGAGTCCATGAAGGATTCTTGTCCTCCGCAGTCCCACAGGTTGAGCACCACAGACCCAAGGAAGCGGACGTGGTTCATCTCGACGTCGATGGTGGCGCCGAATCGAGCTGTCCCAGACGCAGAATGGTTGGAGCTGAGCACACGGAGGAAGAGCCAGGCGATTCATAAGGAACTGAACAAGACATTCAATGGTGTATATGATACGAGTGCCTCACAAGATGATTGACCGCATAGACGTCTTCCCACTACCTGCGAAAGAAAGCGGTGAGGTAGGGGAAAGGGGCAAGAGAAATACGCGCGATCGAACCTGACTTCCCCATTAAGAGGACCTTTAAAGTGTCTTTGCTTAGCGGAAATGATACGGAGCTCCTCATAAACGCATACCTTTTTCTTCCGGTTCGACATGGTGGGCTTCGAGAAAGCGCGCGGCTTGTTTGTGCCGTCACCTCCGCGACAACAAGACCAACCACCGCTGCACTCAAAGAAGTCCATGGGCAGGTAACAGGCTATTCTAAATGATATCTTATTTCTCGCTAATCAAGATAAAGTCCTCTATGCTGGTCGGAAGGAAACGTCCTGTTCTCTGCACACCCGACGCGGCCGATCCTGCATGGTCAGATAGTCTCAGGCCAAGCAGGCTCCAACTCCTCTGTCCACTTTGATTTGGACCTCCCTGCTCAGATAATACAATCGCCTGCTCTTTATGAACCCCCTATTGCTATATCTGCCTCAAACGAGGATCGCTATCTCTACGCGTTCTTTCCTCCTAGCCAGCTCAACTTTGGCGCAGGACTGAGCTGCGTTTGGGAGCGCTTGGATGAGATTACGAGCTGGAACATCCTCGACGTCTATGTTCATGAGCGTGGAAATGATGTTGTGGCGTCTTTGTGGCTCGAGAGTGAACGCAAGGTTGGCTGCCCTCTTCAGGATGATAGCACAAAGTCCACTGACTGATTTATCTACCGTTCTAGTGGTCCTATCAACCGACCAATATCGATGGGGAAAAGCAGCAACCTCCCTCCAGCCTTGCATCCCTCGTCCAACTTCCTAACCCTGGCACTCTTTATCCCGGGCTCCCAGTTTTGATTCTCATCCAACAACTGCACGAGGTTCAAGTCCTCTTCAGGACACCTCGTGGGTTCAATGCACATGGCATGGAACTCTCTGCGCCACCATTTGTTCGTCTCTCCGCTTCTATTCGAACGCCGTCAGAGGCCTCTGAATCGGACCCTCAACCCACCACCACCGTTGGGAACTTCTCAGGGCAAAGTGTCGTAAGAACTGCTGCCGTATGTGCGATGTACGAGGGTAGGAGCTTTGAGGAGCCACTTAAATCGTTCAAGAGAGCTTAAAATCTATTTCTAGACTATACCATTGTGATCGTGACGCACTCCACCAATATTCCCATACCGTCCTCATTGCTTGACGGCTTTGCTGGATATTCGGATGCCTTTGGCGAGAGCATCGCTTTTGAAGACAATGAAGAGTTACCTCAACGCATCACCTTAGATGTGTGTGAGCTGTTCGTAAACGGGTTTGCAACTGACGAGCGATGTAAGTGGCTTAACATCCAAGTGGCGTTTGGTGATTAACTTGTTCATATTATTTTAGATATCGTTACAAATCCTCTGGTTTCTGTTGAGCTATCGGAGCCAGGCTTTCCCACTGAGGCCTTACCAGCCCTTACAGCGAACGACGCTAGCGCATTCTCCGCCACACGACGGGTCCATCTGGAATCAATATCGATCATTCCCAATGCAGCACCGTCTTCTGGCCCGTCTTCCACTCATGCCCCAAATGCCCCGAAAGCTTCAGGGAATAAAGTTCCCAAGCTGGAAGGTGATGGGTGTACGATTGTAGCTTGCGCTGGTACTCCAGGTACGTCTCATTCTCGATATCCTCTACCAGACAGGTAAATAAGCTGCTCTTTCCAGATTTACCACGCTCACAGACCTACCTCCAAACATGGCGTATGTCAAGAGCGAAACCCCCGGGGAAGTCCGTCACAGGAAGTCCGAGGGATAGCATAGTCAACGGCTCACCACTACGGTCATCTATCACTCCAAAAGATGTCGAATCGCCACCATGGGTAAGCATGACAAACTAATTTTGCTAATATATAAACTGAAGAAAATGTGTAACACGTGCAGATTATTGCTCCATCGGGAAAGGCGACGCTTTCTGGCGCGAACGTTGTCACGGTCTCACGACACCCTGCTACAGCCCCGTCTCTACTTACCGTGAACCCCCATCATGGTAATCAGGCTGATGCGGCTGCAAAAGGCGAGGCGGTAGATTCGAAGCATAGACCGATGTTGACTGTTAGCCGTCTCAGTTTGTGAGTCTTCTCATCCGGACCAGTACCAAGATCGTTGACGCGGGCGTTTTTGAAGACCACAACTAGCGGCTCAAGGATCTCTGCAGTGCGAAGCCCGTGAACGGAAGAAGAGAGACGACTCATACTGGGCGTCTCCCGCCGAAGATAGTGAGTCAAGGGTGGATCACTGCCGATCTCATCATCATCATTCGCTGACCTCAACTCCTCTAGTTCCTCGAGCTCTTTCTCTTTCCCCAAACAACACCATCGCCTGCCTCCAGCAAGGCATCGTGCCTCCTTATGAAACTTATTCCATCCTCAACCTGCCCACTCCAGCTGCCTCGATACCACAATCAAACGCTCCGGATTCACCTCGTTCGAATGTCGTATCACTTTGTATTCCACTCGCCCTCCACATCAAGAACCGAACGGATCCAACAGATATTGTCAGCTCTTTCTGGGCTACATGCACGAGCGCCAAAACTATTGACAAAGATATCGTGGACCTATTATCTGGCACTATGGCGGTTCTTCTACCTCCTCTCTCTCATTCCGCCACTCCCTCAAATCCGATCTCCGCGCAACTTGGTATGCTTCTTCAGCCCGAAATCGCTGGATTCCTTGTCGCCCTCTATCGTGGAGCGCCCAAGTCAAAGGCTGAGGCACGTATTCAACTGCGGCGGAGATGGAGGGGGCTTTTTGCTTTCTGTGAGCTTGAGGCGGCCCGAAGGGCTTTTGATGAAGTGCGCATTCCTGCGGGTGTTGATGAGCGGGCGGTCGAGGCTGGTTAGTCACTCAGTCGTCATCATCCTCCCTAGCGTTTCTTTGTCTATTGCTGATTCTTCCCATAGCCGCCATCTGGCCTCTCATCGTGCTATCGTCTTGGGTTATCACGTTCTGTGAGGACCTGTTCCGCGAGGCACTACGTTATCTGGCGTCTAGAACGTGGGAAGGGAGGGCAAACAAAGAGTACGAAGGCGAAGGCCAACAGTGTGAGTTTGGATATCAACACCATCCGCTTATGCTTATGTATCCCACATATAACAATAGACACACTCCTTCCCTTGATACTACTCAAATCGCCCCTTTCCACACTGCTTCATCTTCTGACGGCCGTTCGTGAAGCTCAGCTGCAGCTAGATTACAATGTTCGCCGAGCCAATGGTGGATCTGCGTTCCTTGTAACTGCCAATAAGGAACTTGCCAGCATCATGGATGCTGTGCCATTTAGAATCGATGATGCTATCGGCATCATCCAACTGGTGGAAAACAATGCGGGGAGCCTTCTTGCAGGTACGTTACACTGCGCCTTCATGATACGACGGCTAATTTTTTATACCTCTTACAAATATTATAGACCCAAACGCTGCGCCGTTGCTCGCAATTTTGTTCACTACCCAGTCTCTTTCCTCTCCGTCATATCCAAATCTGCTTGCTCCTCACCTTGTTAAGGCGGCAACCCTTCTTACTTCGCACCCGATCCTCCAGGAGCCCTCGGTCAAGACCAGACTCCTCATCCCTGCCACTGACCTACTTGACATTCCCCTCGTCGTCCGCGCCGCCAGCGATGTATCTTTCGCCGAACGAGATGTCGTCAGCAAAGTACCTCTTCTACGCACTACGGGAGCCTCGAGCACTGGTCCGTACGGGCCTAATTCAATGTCGATGGCTAGCACTTACGGCTTGCGTATTTGCGCGCGCTGTGGTAGTCGAGCTGAGTTCCGCTGGTTAAACCGATATACCTCGAGTTTGGGGCAACTGGGCCTTCGGGCCCACGGACACGGTTCTGGGCACTCATATCATGATCGATTGGGAATGGGCGGAGTTAATGTGGACTTTGGGGCGGGCCTTCTAGGTTTGAGTCCACAATGGAGCGCGTATGTCAGCGAGTGGCAAGGTGGTTGCGTTTGTGGTGGTGGTTGGTTGAAAGAGAGTGCATAACCTTTGATCATCAGCGGCTTCGCCGCGCGCGTTTCTATCTGTCAACCTATATGGAATCCATTTCATTTGACCTGCACTCCCCATATAATTGCAAGCTTGACAAAGGCTTGCTCTGATCCTGCAAAAGCATTATGTCATCCACATGGCCCCATTACATATACTCCGTTTCTGGGGGTCGTTTCTCCTGCCACTACGTCCCTGAGTCATCTCCCCAAGTCTGTGAGGGATGGCATCAGTCTCCTCGCCGTTGGAAGCGGTCTCAGTTTCCACACAACTCCCAGAGAGGACCTTGATCAGCACATTACTGAAGCAAAACCTTAATGTTGTGGATCTGAGATCTTCGTTGCATAACTCCCCGTTGAGCCGTGCTGACGTGCATTCGTTCTCAGTCATCAGCCGAGAGGATACGGCGAACAAACCAGTGAGTCTCCACGTTTATTCTCCCAAACCCTCGTTTATCGAACAACCAATTATCCCTAGTACACCTATATTATATTTGAGGTTCTAACTGGCGAGTCTCCACCCCCACCGTCTGGGGCGGCCTCTCGCCTAGGGGCTTTTGCCAAACCAGAAAGCACCCGTCCCACTAAGGCGCTGCGAGTTGAGATGATTGCGCACCTCAAAGCTTTAGGTGCTTCGGGACTTTCTGAATATGGTGATCAATCGTCCGTGATTGTCATTGAAGGGGTCGAAATGGCTGCTCGGACACAAGTCATATGTCGATTAAAAAATGATGGCGGATGGATTAGTTCTGCTAAGAAAAGCGCAATTGTCCGAGCCTCCACCCCATCTCTCAGGTTATTCCATGTTCTAGACCTATTGCGACTAATGGACGACCTCAGGATGCAGTCACGCTTGCCAGCTGATAGTCCACAACTCTTCCCTATTCTCATTGCTTCCATATTGCATCCTTTTGTCACTAATTGGGAATGCCGCTCCCCGAGCGGTGCCCGGGAGCAGGAACGTGTCCTCTACCAGCAAGTAGCCCCATTTCAAGACGTTGCACAGACGTTCTATCGTCGCTGGCGGACCGATTACATCAGCCCTATACCTCTCCCACAGTACGCTCGCAACATCAAGATGGATGAAATGAGCCCTAACTTGCGAACATCCCCTGAGGTAAGCTCAACGACAACCCCATATATTTGAGTTGAGTACAAACTCGCCAGTACTCTGCATTTAGGGAGGGGGTCCAAACTTCTATTTTGACGTAATAGAGTTCCAGTGCCACCTGGAACACGCTCAAGGCAAATCAGACGTCATCACTCGAAGGCTTGAGGAGTTTTGCTCCAGAATCCTTCACAGCCGGGAACCTCTAGAGTCGCATGCACGTGTAGTTGAGCTTGAGCGCTGGCAGAAGCGGGCAGGATTCCACCACCAATTCGTCATTCTTCACTGCTTACTCGATAATCTGCGCGACCAGGCACTTCCCCCCCGCCCACCAGTTCAGACAGATGATGCCTCGCTTCCTGATTCGCTGGAATTCTGGCTTTATATCGAGCGAGGAGCTAATAAACAGGCGAAGAGAACAATCTTCCAAGTTTCCGTGTCAGCGTTTGAGGCTGACGACACTGTAAGTCACACTTGCGTACTTCAATTGTGCTGTAGATACAGAGCCGAGATCTTCTTGCTTACCTGGATCGTGTGGCGGCTCCAAATGTTACCTATTCCAGGTCTTTGTTGCATCCGAACGCGAGGCTTTCAACGTCGTTGAGTCAACCGAACACCGTTTGCTATCCCATATCTCATATACCAATCGGAATGAGCAAGTGACAGTCAAGGAGGTGGCTAATATCCTCAGAATCTTTGCTCAAGTCTCTGTCAATTACGTTCTACTTACCGTAAGTATCCATACTATTGGTCATTTGTTCAGGCGATTGATGGCAGCTATCGGTCAGGAAAATTGTTTTTATCTGGCAACTCTGCTAGAAGAGCTTATCGGTAACCGGAGTAACGACCCCGCACCTAAGAAAATTTCAGGCGGACGGTGGGCGCGAATCACTCCTACCTCAACACGGGCGAAAGTGATCAGGTTGGTCAACGCCAGAGAGTCTGGAGGGGAAGAATTGTGAGTCTCTGAACCGTCTACAGTGACTCAGAGCAATTATTAATGAACTGCAATATGGGACTAGGGCCAGAGGCGTTTCTGCAGAGGAATTCGATCTCGAGAACAATCCCTCGCTTAGAATGGAGGCGTTCACGTCAATACCCGCCCCCAATGACTCTCCCCCTTCGTCTCCATCATCACCAAGTGATGACCAATCGACAACTGATGTTCCACCGATTGTAGTCATTAGAGTTGCGCCTTCTTCACCTGAAATGTCGGGGGAAGGGGGTGCTCTGCTTGATACCACGCTTCTGGCGCCTCCCACAAATAGTCGGAGACAGGGAACATACCCCTCCCTGGAAATACCCCAACCAGTTACTAACGCTCTTGGTGTGGAGGGGATGGTGGCTCCCCGGTTCACTCGGGACAGCCTGAATTCATCAAGCCCAGGCTCTTCCTCATTCAAACTTCCCAGTCCAGGCCGGTCATCAACTTCGCTTTCGTCGAACCTCTCATCTCCCTTGGGGCAGGGATCTGGCGCCATGACCACCCCCTCCACGAGGAAGGCGCCCTCTCGCTGGGACAAGATCCGATCTTCAGTTCGCCTCGGAAGTAAAGGGAATGCATGAGGGAGCAAATGACGAGAATAGAGAGTCATCTAGCCTATTGGCTGGTGGCGCTGAGACTCGAGTAGACACGACACGATGGACCTTGGGACAAGTGGTGAGCCGTTCTAGTAGATAAATATGCTTTGCAATCACATCGGGATATGTAGTTTTTCGATTGTTGTACCACGATCGTGTGCATGACTGGCCAAATTCAATTGCTAGGCACAGTATTTCTTGCTCGTGCGCCAGGTTGCTGTCTAATTTTGATCTTGTGCACTGAGTGTACTGTGTAACACAGTGTAGGCTGTGCCAGGGGTCGGCACCGAACTTTGTTCTTGATCGTTCAGAAGTCTTCCATGAAAGGCAACAACGATTGGCGCCCTTGTTGGCGTCTCTTTCGTAGCAACCCCAGATCCTTCCTCAAAGCTGATGTCAATGGCTTCAATTAGTGTCCTGTTCAAGAAAAACCACAATATCAAGGATCTAAGATCTTATCTACACGACTCTTCCTTGCGCGATGAGTCTGTTCATTCATTCTCAATTGTTAGTCGGAAGGACTCCACCAACAAACCAGTCAGTATGCAGGTCTCTGTCCCTGGCAATTACTCACACATCATCCTCAGTACAAGTACATTGTCTTTGAGCTTCGGTCCCATTCACATGTAACGACCAATCTGCTGGATACCGCATCTTCTCAACAAGCAAGCCCTGGGCAAACGCTTGCACTGCGCGTTCAGATGGTTCCACACATCAACCCACTCGGAGCTTCTTCCCAAGACGGTGATCATGCTTCAGTGATCTATGTGAATGGGATCGCTATGTCTGCTCGGACGGAGGTGACATGTCAACTAAAGAATGAGGCCAAATGGCTTCGAGATCTTAGGAAAAGCACAGTTTTGCGAGCCACGACTTCATCACTCAGGCTCTTTCACGTACTTGATCTTCTCCGTTTAATGGATGAACTTAGGAGGCAGTCGCGTCTCCCGGCCGACGCTCCACATCTCTTTCCGATCATCATTGCTGCACTGTTGCACCCTTTCGTACTGACTTGGCGTTGTCAAGATCTCTCCGACGTTCAAAAGCAAGAATACCAGCTTCGACAGCATGAATTGTCGTTCCGAGATGTCGGAAAAACGTTCTATCGTCGATGGCATCCCGACCCGACTAATCCGATCCCGTTCCCCCCATACTCTCGCGACATTAAGCCCGAAAGCAGCATGCAAATCACCCTGAGAAGTTCCCCAAATGTGCGCCTATTATGGTTCCCCCTCACGTTTTATCACTGAAACATATTCCTGCATCTGTGTAGGGAGGGGGTCCACATTTTTATTTCGATATTGTGGCATTCAGATTCCTCCTAGAGGATACCGCGCGTGAAGAGTCGCGCCCCGTTACTCGCTCCTTAAATGAGTTTTGCTCCATAATTCTCCACAATCGAGAACCGATTGATGCGCACGCAAGAGTTGTTGGACTTGAGCGTTGGGAGAAGCGAGGGGGGTTCCAGCATCAGTTCGTCATCCTCCATTGCGTATTAGACAACCTCCGTGAGCAAATGCTCCCTCCGCTTGTATCGGAGACAGGCTCTGTGGACTCCCGTGCTAGTTCCCTTTTGCCCAATCCACTAGACTTTTGGCTACTGATTGAGCGGGGAGCCAATAAACAGAAGAAGAGATCAGTTTTCCAAGTCTCCATGTCAGTTTTCGAGGCTAGTGACAAGGTTAGTTCGTCTTGCGCCGGCCTGTAGTGTGCAATGTTGAGTTAAAGCTCAATAATTATTGGAAGGTCTCCATTGCGGCTAAGCGCGAAACATTTGACGTCAATGATGTGAACGGATTCCGCGAGCTTTCGCGTGTCCCATACCCCGATTGGGACAACCAAGTAACAGTGAAGGACGTTGCCAATATCTTAAGGATATTTGCTGACGTATCTGTCCGTTACGTTCTACTCACTGTAAGTTTGGTAATTGCCAACGGACTATGTCATCGTATTGATAGACCTCTATCATTCTTCTCAGGAAAATTGCTACTTTCTTGCAACATTACTGGAAGAGCTCATAGGAACCCCAAGCGATGGTACCGCACCCAAAAAACCATGGGCGCGTTACGTTCCGACGTCAACACGAGCTAAGGTGATGAAACTGTGGAGAAAGGGCCCAACTATTGGGAACGTGGGTCTGCCAGAACCGTAAGTTTAATTGCCATTCCTGTCGTATGCATATGTGCTCACAATTTTAATTCTGACCAATTCAGGACTATCAATGTACTTGAGGAAGAATTCAATTTTGAGGGTGATGAATCCCTAGCGATTGAAGTTTTCACTCCTACAGCCGCCCCTATCACGACACTTGCCCCAGGTTCATCTTCAATCCCCCCAGCTTCGGCAGCAGATGGTCCTCCTGTCGTGCTTAGGCTCACTCAACATACAACACAGCATACTCCCCGTAGTCCCAATACCCCTATCCCTTCTTTAGCTCTCTCGCCCTTAGAGACGGAAGAGCCTGAGACTTATTCTTTCAATCCAGCAGTGACCCCCACAGGAAATCTCCTTGGTATCCAAGGAATATCCGCTCCTCACCCACTTGTCAGGGCCAAACCCATCCCGATCCCGTCAACTCCGTCATCCGGTCGCACTCTCAGCCCCACTGAATCGACACCTCCCGGATCCTCTTCGTTCCCGTCGGCATCGTCTTTCAGTCAGGGCTCCGCCCCCGGAACCCCACCTTCGAGACGAAGAAGTCTGTCCGCCGCGGCTGGATGGCTGAAAAACCGGTTCTCCCCCCATCGCCCGGCTTTGGAGTTGGAAAGAGTTAACGGAGTGGACGAAGACAATGCCACGTCCAGTCTCTAGCGGAGAGAGACATGCGCTATGTTGAAAACGTCAAAATAGCTTCGAAAAGCGTGAAGGACCCAGGAGGAGAGGAGGCTATTTCCAGTGCTCACCTTATAGATTTGCTCGTTGGATCTCTTATATTGGCCCCAGGATAGCTTATGAAGACAATATTTTATCCCCACAGCCAAATCATGGCTTCATGAATTATTTGCATATCCTTGCGTATTTTGCTCTCCTTCAATTGTTCTATCACGTGCCACGTCCCACGATAATCAGTCAACAAGACACCAGACCTCAGGCTTCTCAACTCAGATCCTGAGCCACGCGTACGCCAAAACTGGGGATTGAACTTGTTCTACGCCGCGAGATGCAGTGCTTTCCTCATTCCGTTCGGGCTATTTGCGATTAGCGCCCATACTAGCTCTCGACCCTCCTTGGTCCGCCATAACTGATCACTTAGTCTTGCCTCGCTGGTTCTGTCCATAATTCCCCCGTCAATCATTTCGTCTATTCGTTCACAATGGATCCTATTTCATCTGCGCTCAAAAGGGAGCACGATCTTGAACAGCTGAGATCACACCTGCACGAATCCGACTTACCATGCAAGCCTGTGCATTCGTTCTCTGTGATTACTCGTGAGGACTCTGCAAATAAGCCGGCGAGTCCATCATTTCGTAATCAGTGACTATTTGCTGAAGCCTGAAGCTAACCCATTTAGTACACGTATATTCTTTTCGAAGTCCAACTTGGTCGCTTGTCACAGTCCCAGCATGCACCGAACCCTCAGCTTGTAAAGGCTCGCCAACGTAGAAACACTGATACATCATTGGCGCTACGAGTGGAGATGGTGGTACAAATCAAGCCCATTGGCGCTTCCTTCACAGATGGTGACCACCCTTCGATACTTTATGTCGATGGAGTTCAGATGGCGGCTCGCACCGAAGTCACATCTCGACTAAGAGACGATCATGAATGGGTCAACTCCGCTAAGAAGAGCGCGATTATACGCGCCACTGCTGCATCTCTTAAATTGTTCCATGTCCTCGATCTGCTTCGGTTGATGGATGAACTGAGGAAACAATCGCGCCTTCCGGCCGATGCGCCCCATATATTTCCCGTAATTGTTGCCGCAATACTGCATCCATTTGCACTTGCCTGGAACTGTAATTCCCAGGAGGGCGCTCACAAGCAGGCATATCATCTCCAAAAACATGATACCCAGTTCCGAGATGTCGCTGAAGCATTTTACCGAAGGTGGTATCCTGAGGGGCCTCAACGTATACGCCCTATTCCAGTGCCGCAGTACAGTTACAGTATTGAGCGTAGTGGCCCTGGCTCAACATTACCCAGAATATCACCATTGGTATCTAGCCTCTTATCTCTCCCCTCGATCTATAGCTCACAGAATCTCCTCACATCTTGGCTTCAGGGAGGTGGCCCGTATTTCTATTTTGAGGAGGAGTTCCTTCGTCCGCAATTGGAGAGGTTACCCTCAGGCCAGCCGCAAGTGATTACTCGCACCGTTGAAGAGTTTTCTGCGGCAATACTTCACAAACGTGAACCTCTCGATGCACATGCGAGGGTGATTGAGTTTGAACGTTGGGGGAAACGCGGTGGATTCCAGCATCAGCTTGTCATCCTACACTGTGTCCTCGACAACTTGCGTGATCAAATGTTACCGCAACCAGTATCGGAAACAGCATCCATTAATTCTGGTGCTAGTTTCCATCACCTGGGCCCATTAGAATTCTGGCTGCTCGTTGAACGTGGGGCTGATAAACAGAAGCAGAGATCGCTCCGTCAGGTCTCTACGTCGGTATTTGAGGCGAAAGATAAGGTGGGTCGGTTACGAATGAAGCAAAGTGTTGAGATTGATATGGTTTGTTAGGTTTCTATCGCTCTTGAGCGCGAAGCTTTCAAAGTCGGGGAATCGTCTGGGTTCCGGGAGCTCTCCCAGATCTCCTACCCCAAATCGGCCAATCAGTTGACTGTGAGAGATGTTGCTAACATTCTGAAGATATTCTCCCAATTCTCTGTCCGCTACGTCCTACTCACCGTGAGCTGTCAAGTATTGTCGCAGGCAACTAAATTTTCAGTACCTCTGACCTTCTTCCTCTCAGGAAAACTGCTATTACCTTGCGAGTCTCCTTGAGGAGCTCATTGGTACCACGAATAACGGATCTTCGCCGAGGAAAGGATGGGCCCGCTATGTTCCAACGTCGACACGAGCAAGGGTATTGAGGCTTTGGAGAAAGAGCTCGAGTGCTGGGCAATGTACACAAGAATTGTTTGTTCCTCAGCTGTTATTGGAACGGAGAATTTTGGCTCATTATGGTTCAATTGATGTAGGGGTCCTGATGTACTCGGAGAGGTGTTGGATCTTGAAGGGGATGAGTTGCTCCATATGGAAGCCCTCACTCCTATTCCTACATATTCTACAGCGATCCCTCCTCTTCCATCGCCATCAATAAGCCAGTCACCGGCAGAGGACGATTCTCCAATGGTGCTGAGGCTGACTGAGACCCCAGCGGGAGCATCACCAGGGAATAATATTGTTCCTGCCCCTCCTATTCCTTCGTCGTCACTGCTTGCGCAGACTTTGGCGGCTCAGAAGCCTAGCAATATCTTCCCTGTGCCATTATCGTCAACCAAAGGATACCAGAGCGAACCTGATGCGGACGAGAAGAGTGCTACCGTCTCCCCGCCGCCTCCACCTCCACCACCTCCCTTTCACTCATCGACACCGCGAGCTAACGCTAGACCCATTTCGATACCTTCGGGACAATCCTCCCCTTATACCCTCAGTCCCGTTGACTCGACGAGCGTCGGATCCTCGTCCATCACATCAGCATCACCCCTCAGTCGAGGGTCTACACCTAGCTCCTCATCGCCTTCGAACCGAAGGAGTTTCTCCGGATGGTTCAGGCACCGTTTCTCTCCCCATTGAGCTTCGGGCAAAGGGCCACCGAAAGATCTCGAACAATGGCCGCCTTTCGATCCCGGGGAGCTCGGCAAGCGATTCCCTTGAGCATATACACTGGAGGCTGGAAAGCAAGCTTGTGTCACCATGTGCTTACCGCTGCTACCAATAATGTGACGCCAGGACGGACCCTCGATCGTCTCCGATCTTGAATCACCCATATCTTGCAATTGCCACTTTGGTTTGTCCTGCGCTGCAGGACAGAACAATATCTTCTTTGAATCTGAACACCCCGTCATTAGCGCCTTTTACTACCTCTGTTTACCCTCACTGATCTCCCACAACCCCACAATTGGCCCCTGAGTCTCAGCAATTATATCAGCACTGTGTCGTAATATTAAATCTCTTGTCACTTTCTCGGAATTGAAAACCTGGTTATTGCACTCGTCCTTAAAGGTTTTGGTCTAAGCCTTAGCGTTGAGCAGCAAGATCCTTCAGTTTGTGATGCTACAGAAGCACCTCGGATGTGATGCATGTAACCAATTCATCATTCATCCTATAGAACATATTCATACACAGCGATAAACCCGCGGTATTGAACCCAGGGGTAGTGGTACTCACTCCTAGTTGCCTCTCTCCCCGCAGTTATTTCCCTGTCTTTCTCCATGCGCGAGAAGGAAAAATACCTTCAGTCCACCAAAAGTCACCGTTCACATGTGCCTGGAGTCGTAATTGGCAAATGGGAACCGCCGCTCCGCGTGGCGCTTTATTGGCAATGATGTTGTTCAATATGAGTGCTCTAAATTATCTTGGCAGTGCTCAACCATGAATTGCATCGTTATCTCATGTTGCGCTTTGAATACACCCACAAGATGCTGCAACCCAAAGGACGGAACTAATAAACTAGATCGCCTTTGTTCCAGGAGATGGTTGCTGCTCTCATATAAGGTATGAAAAGACACGATAAGCGTTTCGCTCCGCTCCCTCCGTCAGCTTTGCAACGTGCCCAGCGTCTACCTAGCGTCTAATCTACGCACAGGCTGCAGATTCCTCAGGAATGCTGGATGAACACCACATTGCCAAGGTACAAGCTTGCGAAGAGAAGCCCAATTACTTTGCCTGATAGCCCAAACCAACCAGGAAATAAGGAGCTTGCCCACACGTGATGAATCCCAACAACTGCTGCGGTCCACCGACAGCACTGCGATTGTCCATCATGACTCTGAGGTTTCTTGTCACTCTGCTTTTCCTATTTATGGCTCTAATAGTTCCATTCCTTAGCTCAAACCTCATGTATCTTCGACTACATCATCCCAAAAAGTGGAGTCCGGCAGCTGGCATATTACCGCCCTAACCTTGCTGGCCTGTGCAATACCTCTGGTCTTGGGAATATTATTCATGTTATCCCTCGGTTTATCTGCGGATGGCGGAGTAAGGTATCCCAATCACACGTTTACGCGGCCTATCAGTCAAGGGCTACATGTCCATTTGAGTGCAAAGGGGGATTCTAGCTCCCTCTCGCCACTCCTTGTATCGTCCATCTCCAGCAGTATCATGTCAGTCTCTCCCATTTCTTCGCACCTAATCACATTCACATCGTTATTGTAGCGGTGACGTTGCAATAATTGCTATGTCCCTTGTAGCGTTTCATGCTGGACGGTTGTGGCTCCGCGCATCAAGATCATCAGAAACCACATCTGCACCCTCGCCTTACCAGTTCTTCCTTGCTGCCGATATGGTGTCCCACCTATCTCCAATCTCCTTCCTTCGTTTTCTATGGTACGCTATTGCCTACCGACCACTCACTAGACAAAGCTCGGCACCTCAGAGGGGTCGGAAGCCCATATCTCCCATGCTCTTGATGACAGCAGCTCTATCCTTTTCCCTCTTCAGTCTATCGCTTGGCATCAAAGTGCTGGATATTGTCCTTCATGAGCAATTGTTCACTGTCGTTCTGCCGAGGGGACATGCTCTTCTTGTCAATGCTACCACAGTCGGCTCTCCGCTTTTTCAGGTTGGATACCTGAGTGACCCGGCTCACTTTGATGGTACAGACCGATTCCTTGCTCGGGCAGGCTCTCATAACATGAGTGATACGATGGCCATTTATCCTGCGCCTCCTCTCGGGAACATGTCCCTAGCTTTCCTCGGTCCGAAGACAGCCGACTTTGCCGTAGCAGCTTCGACGGTGGCACTAGGCACATCATGTGTGATCCGCCGACCTACTTGTGAAACCTCCTGCCCAGTCCCAAACAATACTAACCATAACTGTGAGATGTTGGGCTGCGGCGGAATAGACGACCCTACAGGAATAGTCTATCTCACCACTGATTTAGGGACCCAGCCGCAGATTGCGCTCTGGGATAATAGCACGGATTCACACCAATATGGAAGCACACAAGCTCCCTTCCAGCACCTGGGGTTTATGTGCTTCAAAGCATTTTCGCCTTTTCCACACATCGAGAACTCTACCGACAATCCGGAAGCAATCCCTTTTGCCAGTTGGGATATGATGCTCGAGCCTGGATATGACAATATCATCGATCCGTCAAATACGATGTTATGCTTTACATACACGTGTTGGAGCACTACATTCAGGGCCACTTACTCCGCAACACAAGGAGCCAGCGTTACGCTTGATCTTGATTCACTTGTACAAATCGATGATAGCGTAACGACGATCGCTGTGAGTCGCACCCTCCCCAATGCCGGCCTCTGGGTTGCAAATGGCATCTATTCTGGCTCGGCACGTTACTTGGACGCACAGCTACAAGATGATGTCAACACGCTTGGGAACGTGTACGGGAACAACAGCGCTCAATTAAACCAAGAGCTTGCCCAAACTTTCTCAAATCGTTTATTAGGGTGGAGCGTAGGCGCGCTCATTCTCGCGGAGACCAATGGGACCCATTTTGAAGACGTCATCTCTCTGAGTATCCCGCTTATACCGGCGGGGCTTTTTGTTGGGTTTCACCTAGTATATGCCCTACTTGCCCTGATCCTTGGATTTAGCGCCTTACTCCTTCCAAGGAAATACCACCCCGCCGAATCGAGGGATCTGCTCAAATTAGAGCAGCCGCAGGCAGAATCCACACTCAGACCTGCCAGTTCCGACTCTAGTTTCCCCCCCGCGGCCTTTCCTCCTCCTTCTCAAGAGGGCTCAAGCTCTGGACGCGCCGTTTCTGACCCCGCATTAACGGCCTCCGGTGGCTCGACCATAGGGAAATCCCATTTAATATCAGATCTCCTTGTCGCGCAGGGTCGTTTGAGTGACCCATCCACGCTCGTGTACGACGTTGTTCAGAGCCGGATGCATCCCCAGCTCGATTCTCGCCCACGACCTGAGGCCGACAGTGGGCCGAAGGCCCATCCAGCTGGAAGAGCCATGCCGATAATGATCTTACGTTCAGGAATAGAGTCGGAAGGTGACGTCTCGGGGCTGGTTCGGCGACCACTTCAACTCCAGGTTGATTTCGAGGCTGAGTAGCGTCGCTTCATTTCGCTTTCATTTCCCCCTTTCGTGCTCCCCACAGACCACGGCAAGGCGTCCAGCATGGACTAGATCTCGATATTTGTATGTTTTTCCCAAGAAAACTTGACTCTTCTAGTCTGAATAGATCAAACTGTCGTTGCGCGGTTCAGCTCCGCCGAATTGTGCAACAGTGGAATCTGAGCTGACGGTGCTGGGCGGTGGTATCATTGAGGCGATAGCGGAACGGTCCCGATGGGCTGGCTCGAGAGTCAAGATGGGTAGCCTGATGAGTCACGGTTTCCTGCGCAAATGCGTGCAGCAAGATAATTGTAGCGAATGTTCATTCTTATTCCCGTACATGGAGGACAACGAAAACGATGAAGTGGCCTAACGATTCATTAACGATGTGCTAGTAAATACAGGGACACAGCGCGTGTGCATAGAATGAAAAGGACGTCCGAGAAGCCTACAAACACCAGTGCAAGATCAGCACTCTGATACTCGATCAATCAATACTCAAAGGTGATCAGGGGAATTAAACGACTGAGATCGTCAGTGCCGCCTCAGACTCGCCTTTACCTCATCATTCACTCCTCACGCTTCGGTCTACACAGCAATGATTCCAAATGGAAACACAGAGCGAATACGCGAGCCCTCGAAAGAGGATCCAGATGGATGTGGGTGTGTAGATGGTTACCAGAATATTTCCTCATTGGCAGCGTTTTGAAAAAAAAAAAAAAAAAAAAAGAATATTGCATAAATGACTACTCACATTAACGAAGGTCGGTAATATACAGCGAAGTAGATAGCCTATGGATAAAGATGTAGGATACCACCAGGTGATCCGGCCTCATGGCCCCTCAACCAGAGGGAAGAGCCTATTCAGCAAAGGATTGTTTTTGTAGATCCTAAGAACCACATCTCTTGTGGAGACGGGCCAAGCTCAGTCTTGACATATTGTCTGGACCGCCGACGGCTGGAGGTGCCTCTCAGATGAGAGGCGTGCGTCGATGGTAATTGGTATGTCGTTGGTTAAGAGCAGAAAAATTGCGCTTGTTTACGTCTCTTTATACCGTGTTTTTCTCGGCGCTAACCTTCGAGAAATTCTCAACTCGCGTCCAGCCCACGGATTCTGCGGGTGTCGTGGCTGGTCTTTTCACTGCCTCTAGTGGCTAGAAACTGTTCTAGTGTCATTAGGCGCGGCATACACTCAGCATGTCGCAGCCATCCACGTTTGGCGTGCTCCTGCGCCGCTCAAAATTCGCCTCATACGACCCGGCCATTTCCCAAATCTACACTGCTCCTCAGGCGCATGTCCATCGAGGAGACTTTGGGCTAAAGCGCCCTATGCCCCCCATGGCGCGAAAAAAGCTTCCCTATGTCGTTGTTTCCAATGTCGACACGCGTGAGTACCAGACAGCATGGGTTGACGCAGAGCGTCAAGCCAAGTTCGTCAAGCGTTTAGACGAGACTGGTATCTCATGGGAGATATCAGACCCATGGGCCAACAAGACTCGCAACCACGAGTGGATGGCTGACTCTGAGTTTGCTCCTTCCAACTCGAGTGTGCCTTCCCGCGAGGACGAGAGCGTTTCGTCCATGCAATTCCCGCGACAGCGCAACATCTACTATGTCCCACCTGCCGAATTCTCTCGATATGTCTCCAAAATCCGCTCCCTCCGTCCCAAATTCCATGAATTCCTGGAGGAGAACCGTCAGCTCAGTAACGCGGAACTCGAGAGGCAGCACAAAGTCCAGGAGGCTAAAGAGGCTGTCGAACGCCAAGGCAACTATGGCGCAGAGGCATCGTCACCACGACCATCTGTCCCCAAGGGCCTAGAAACGGAGCCCACGAACCTGTATGCCACCGCTCAAGTACGCCCTCTCGAGGGTGAAGGCGAGGCCAGGAGGCAGCCCGGTCAACGGGCCATTACCTCTGCAGTCGCTGCTGCTTCATCGAGTGGCACCCGCTCGAATGGCCGAGCCGTCATTGGACCCCTCCAGCGCTACTCCCTCGCTGCTCCCCAATTCCTCGCCTCCCACCAGCAGTCCAAAATGCTCGACCCCTCCGACTCCGAATCATCCTCATCTCCATCCCCCGCCCCCCACAAATTCGCTGGTCTCTCATACCATCACCCATCCCCGCTACAAGCGGCCTTGACATCGCCTCCTATCCCTGGTTTCGTGATGCCTACCGCGAACTACAGGACGGGCTACATGGCTGAGCCTCCAAAGGATATCCCAGTCCTCTCGGCACATGAAGCCCCACCCAACATGTACAGCACGAATGCACAGTCACATGTCGTTCATGCGGCAGGTACCTGGGCGGCCGAGTACAACAATTATGATGTGTGGTATGAGTCCAGTGGAAGCACTAAGGGAGAGCAGCGCGTCAAGCCCTTCCGTTTCTTTGACTCCTCCACTCCTTCCTCTGCTCCTTCATCGGATGCGGCGTCGACTGCCAGCAGTAAAGCTACCTCTGCTGCTCCAGGCTTCTCCACTTTCCGACCAATGGCGCGCGACGCCAAGATTGTTGCCCCCCCTCCCGTTGTGACTCCGTTTGCGCCACCAGCCTCGAGCACACCTTCCTCCTCCACTTCATCTTCCACTCGCGCCCCTCATCCATTCTCCACAACCCCTTCATCGAACTCGCCTAACACACCTGTTGCGCCTGAGCACTCTATCCATCTCGCCCTCAGGCCTTGGGCCACAGCAGTGGCACAGCGGCCGAACCCATACTACCCGGGCACGCCAAACTATGTGGCGGCAAGGGAGGACCACACGGCGCTTCAGCGCTGGGCCACGATGGAGCAAGGTGCAAACGGCAAGGGTAACTGGGGTGCTGCCAGTCGACGAACGGCAGGGAAGAGAGGGACGACGTATAGTGCTGGTGGACGCGCTTCTGCGAACAGGAGTGCAGAGGTGGCTGCGCGACAGGGTGCTGCAGCTGGCAAGCTCGTGAACTCGTTATCTGGGCTGATGACGAGGATGAACGCGGGCGGGAACCCACAGAGAGCTTCTGCTACTGGTAGCACATCTTCATCGTCTGGTAGTGAGGGTACTCAATGAGGGGTTACCGGTGCGTTTCCATGAAGTACCTTGTTGCTGATCGCCATGCTCACTGTCGCACATCTGTGTAGAACTCGTCATGCAGGGATCTCCTCTCTTCTCTCCCATCACTACTGGCTCTCACCACTTAGATGACGATCCTATTTCTACCACTGCATAGTTCTCGATACCGCCTCCATAATTCGTTCCTTCCTCCATTATGATGTTGCCCTCCTATTGACGCAAACATAATTTGCTCATCCTCCCTGTTACCTTTGTTTTAGTGGAAGTACTCTACACTGTTGCTTGAACTCAACCTGCAATAAATCCAGCTACTTCTATCTACCTAGCATTTGAAATTTTTCGTTTGGAGTTTGGTTCACTAGTGGGTTCGTTGTGATGGCTAACGATTTTGGCTCTTAGCTACTGGGGATCGGGGCCACTCCAGTCAGGCAATCCCTAAATGAGGTAGCATTTCATTCTATGTCTGCTCAGGTTCTCGATTTCATGTACTCCAATGGTCACCTAGCTCATTATCCTTTGACTATGTCTCGTTATGATCTCTGTCTATATCAGTTCCTCAACGAGGGTCCCACAACCCTGCTGGATCGCTGGTAAAATCTCCCTCCCAGCCCGAATCCGGTCATTGAAGTGCGTCGTCGACTTCAGCTTGATAATCCGTTCAAAATCACCATACAACGGACCCACCATTGTTCCGTAGCAAACGTTGGAATTTCAGGTTGAGTCAGACAAGTCCAGTTAGCGTGAGGCGTGACACGCCCGAGCCAAACAACCGTCCCTCATCTATCTTCTCGACCGACGCTCACCTAGAACCGCGTTAAAACACGTGTAGCGCCTCCACTCAGCCTTTAACTCGAGATAACACCTCAAAATGATGGATGAACCCGCGACACCTTCTCCTTTGACGCCGAACGCGCTCCAGTTCATGCAACAGGCCGAGCCAGACGAAGTCGCTGGTGTCTGCCCGCGCGTGCAGGTGATCTCGGTCAAGACGCTAGCAGCCGCTTCAGAAGGCGCACAACCTCGCCATCGGTACGTCTTGTTCATTTCTCTCGCTTTCGACGCGTTGGGTCTGACGAAGCCGTCGATAGCTTGATCATCTCAGATGGCGAGTCGTACTCGCACGCGATGCTCAACACCCAGCTCAACTATCTCGTGGACAATGAGACTATTCGTAGATGGGTGACGTTCAAGATCACGATCGTCGCGAATAACTGGGTTGGAACCAAAAAGTTTGTCATCATGTCTCACTTTGCCATGAGCCTCCTGCTCCATGTCGTCAGATAACTCAAAAATTCTTCCATGCTTACAATCACTCTACCAATTCTCGTAACTATATAGACTTTTGGTTATCCTGAAGATCGACGAAGACAGCTTTGAGCAAGCTCCCAAATTTGGCGACCCCAAACCGATGGAGGTCAAGGAAGAGGGTGTAGACTCTGTCAGCACAACCCCCGCTCCCAATCCTCCAGTCTCCACTTCGCGTGGGCCGACCACTACTGCTGCACCCGTCGCGGCTCCACGGGCGTCCAATGGCGGAGAGCGCCCACCCAACGTCCTTCCCATCGAGGGCCTCTCACCCTACCAAAACAAATGGACAATCCAGGCGCGCTGCACGCAAAAGTCCGACATCAAAAACTGGAGCAACGCAAAGGGAGATGGGAAGCTTTTCTCATGTACCTTCATGGACAATACAGGCGAGATCAAGGCTACGGCGTTCAACGCTGCAGCCGACGAGCTTTTCGACAAGATTCGCGAAGGCTCGGTGTATTATGTGAGTAGGGCGAGGGTGAATGTGGCAAAGAAGAAATTCAGCAACCTGTCGAACGAGTATGAGATCACGCTTGAGAAGACGAGCGAGGTGGTCGAGGTATGTGCTTGCAACCGCGCGCATATCTTCTCCGTCTATGAACTGATTCCATCGACTTCTCCATTCACCTCAACTCAATTGGCACTCTTGCGCCGTGCGACTCTAGTGTATGGATACAGTAGACGCACCGCAGATCCGATACAATTTCGTTGGACTCGACCAGATGGAGAACCTCCAGAAGGATCAGACATGTGGTATGTCACTGCTTCCTCTTCCTTCAACTCTATACCTCCAGCTAACCTCGTTCCAGATGTTTTGGGTGTTGTGCACGAAGTTGGTCCTCTCGGCGAGATCACGTCAAAAACGACGAACAAGAAGGTGTGTAGTTCTTCCTTTAGAGATCTTGACCAATTGCCCAACTCTCCTTTTCTTGCATCCATTCTGGCCCATCTAGGTCTCTAAGCGCGATATTCTTCTCGTCGACCGCTCCGAAGCCTCGATTCGTCTGACATTCTGGGGAAAACAAGCCGAGACGTTCAATGAAGACAGCTCTCACCCTGTCATCGCCTTCAAGGGTGTCCGCGTCGGCGATTACGGCGGCCGCACACTTAGCATGTCTGCTGGATCTACTATGACGGCAGACCCTGATCTCGAGTCTGCCCATCTCCTTCGTGGGTGGTACGACTCACAAGGGAGCAACACCTTGTTCCGCGCCCAATCGGGAGGTGGTGGAGTGATGGGTGGCGCTGGGGGCGGTGGAGGTGGCGGCGGTGGATTCAGGAGGGATGAAGTCAAGCCATTGCAGGTTGTGCAGGAGACCCTGCTCGGTATGGGGGACAAACCGGATTACTTCAACTCGAAAGTCCGGGTGGTCCATGTGAAGAACGAGAACATGAGCTATACGTCGTGCCCTGGGGAAGGGTGCCAAAAGAAGGTCATCGAGCAGGACGATGGGTCATGGCGTTGTGAGAAGTGCAACAAGAGCTATCCAAACTGCGAGTATCGGTGAGTCGGTTTCCCTTGCGCCGAAGACCTGCTTTTTTTATATTACGCTGCTAACGTATCGCTTCTTGTGCAAATAGCTATCTACTTAGCATTTCTTGTGCGGATTACTCTGGCCAGATTTGGCTTCAGGCGTTCAACGACGTCGGTGAAATGATGCTTGGGATCACAGCGAGAGAGCTCCACGAACTCTTCGTACGCATCTCGTCTTCTATTCTTTCTATCGTTCCAGATTATAGAGCCAAAGTCTCACCGCGCACCGTTCATCAACAGGAAACCGACCGCGATGCCTTCAGCGCTAAAATTCGTGATGCGTTGGGGAAGCAGTGGAACCTCTCGTGCCGCGTGAAGCAGGAGACATACAATGTGCGTCCGCTTCTCACTCATTCCTGTGTCCTATTCTAACGTCTCATGGTTGCACTTTACTTGCAGGACGTTACTAGGGCGCGATACGGTATCAACCGTGCCTTCCCAGTGAACTTTGGGGAGGAGAGCCGTCTACTGCTTTCTGAACTGCAGAAGTACCCCGCGACTGCGCCTGCATAGGATCAACAGCCGCTGTCTGCTGTTTCTCAACTCTGTGGCATTGCTGCCATCATTCTCATTCTTTTTTTCTATCCAAACTCAATCTTGTCCACCGCCTAGTGTACTCCCTCGCGATCAACCTCCGTATTATCTTTCCATGTATGATATGAAACTTGCTTGCGATAAGAATGAATGATATCGGACATTGTTAAGCGGCATGTTAGTAGTAATAATGTATGGTCACGTCCCCCTCCAAAAGATTTCATAAATCAGATCGCTCGCCGCCGAGCTCCAATGGGGGTGGGCGAGGGGAAGAGAAATGTCGCATCATAGAACCCAACACGTTTTTTCTCCTAGGAGATGGTGGCGCCGGGCTGGACTCTCGGCTTGGCTCAGACGACGGAGCAGCGGTGGTCGGGCTATAGAACATGAGCTCGGTCAACGTGGACGACGAAGGCGACGATCCCGACGGCGTAAGTACTGGAGTACCACCATGGCCCATGCCCTGCATACCGAGAGCATTCGGCGGAAGCTCGTCAATCACCAGGGTGGGTATGGAGGGAGAGTTCCAAGGGTCGCTGGGACCTCGTGATATTTCCGAAAGTGTAGTTAGGGGACTGGTAGAATAAGGACTCTTATCTGTCTGTGGTGGTTCAGGTATAATGGGAGCAAGTCTGATGACGACAGGGGGACCTGGGGCTCTGGATTCTCCGTCAATCAGGGATGATCTCAGGGGAGGGGGTGTAGCGCTAGGGGACACCATGGGGAAGAGCGTCTCCACAGCCGACGTTCGCATGGCTCCAAAGTCAAAATCTTCGATGACATCCAAAACTCTATTGGTAAGAACTTCATGAGCCTCGATGCATTATTTCATAGCTAAAATCCAGCTGAAACACCCACGAGGCTTCTGATCTTACGTCTCCAATTGAGGGTTCCTTTTTCCACAACTTGAGCACTCTGGCGCGTGTCAGGGTTGGAGTGTATTGTGCCCATCGCCAACCTAAGCGTTTCTTAGTTGCAGGCACGCTACCGCGACTGCCGATGAGTTCTTCCAATAGGGAGGCAAGGTAGTAGCAGTTTTCCTACGGGAAGCCGTTAGTCCCTGCAGATATCACGCCGACCGAATTATTGTTCACAACTTACAGTGAGCAGAACATAACGAACAGAAAATTTGGCAAATGCTGCGAGGATATCAGCAAGCTCCTTCACTGTCACTTGATCATCCCAATTGGGGTAGTTCGCATAGGAGAGTTCACGGAAACGGTCTGGATCGGCAGTATTGAAAGCCTCGCGATCAGTAGCGACGGACACCTAAAGAACAACCCAGTCCAACAGGACCATCAGCAACAAACGCCTCATGTTCCGCGATGGATGGATTAAAATACCCTGTCTTTTGGCTCGAACGCCGACACTGACACTTGGAAAAGCGATCTGTCTGCTTCCTTATCTGCACAACGCTCAATCATTAGCCAGAGCTCCAGACCATCTAGAAAAAATGAGCTATTGATAGAATTCATGGAGGCTGTCTCAGAATGCAGTGGGACAATCATATTGTCCTGTATGTCGTCCAGCACACAGCGCAGAATAGTAAATTGGTGGTGGAATCCAACTCGCTTCTCCCATCTCTCAAGCTCAACGATTCGTGCATGTGCATCAAGGGGTTCTCGGCTACCAAGAATCGTCAGACAGAACTCGTCAAGTGTACGAGTGATAACCTTCGGTTTCCCTGGTGGTATTTGACGGATCAGAGGCCTGAAGACTTCCTCATCAAAATAGAAACAAGGGCCACCGCCCTGAGGATCGCAGTCAATAAGATCAGTGAAAGAGTTATTTGAATGAATGAACGAATGGCCAATCTCACCTCGGGGGTGTTCTTCAGGGCGGCTGGCGGTTTGAGATCATGAGAGTAAGGTGGGAGGGGGATAGGATCGATTCGGACTTGCTCTGGATTCCACCTCCGATAGAAGACTTTGGCGGCATCATGAAAGGCCAGATGATGGTTAATGAGATATATTTCTTGCTCCTTAGCATCATCCGGGGACTGGCAATGCCATATTCGCGCAAAGGGGTGCAGTATAGCTGCAATGAGGATGGGAAATAGCTGTGGTGTTTCAGCGGGAATACGTGACTGTGTTCTAAGTTCCTCTAGAAGTCGGAGCAGGTCCAAAACGTGGAAAACTTTTAGACTGGGAGCTGCAGCGTGTATGGAGGTACTTTGTTTCACGGAACTCATCCACTCAGGATCACTAGTCAGCTGGGATATAACCTCTGTTCTCGCCGCCATTCGGATACCATTGACGGATATCGATGCTCTGACATCTTGAGAAGAAGCAGCACGAGGTTTGCTGGTGACCATCTCCACACGCAAGGCCAAGGGTTGATTGCTAACTGATCGTTGAGACTGACTTGGCCGTCGAGGGCTTTTCAGTGATCGTAACTGTATGGGATCCTTGACCGTCAACCAAAACACAATATAGGTGTACTAGAGACAGTGTTTGTTGTCTTTCAATTGAACATTCCTTGAGAAGCCGGCCTAGAACTCACTGGTTCGTTTGCCGAGTCCTTCCGAGTGATGACAGAAAATGAGTGCACAGACTCGTTACGCAAGTTGGATCCGTGGAAGCGATGTCTCAAATCTTTAACGCTGAGGTCACTCAGCAGCGTATTAGACGAGCTTACAGTCGACATCGTGCCAGACATGGGAGAGAGGAGCACGCAATGGCGGGTGCCAATTGCTCAAGGTGTTTTTGAGGCAACAGCAAGCGGCCTAGCAGTCACTTTGGACTGAGCAAGCTGTGCATCCTGGCGGCCCGGGGCGGTGTGGTGACGAGGGATGAAGCTCGCGAACAGCCCTTCGGATACGCAAAGAGGCGCGCGGACTAGGGATGAAATGGATAACCCCCTGCTCTAGATAGTCGGTATTCAATGTGATCCATTGCTGGATGGACAAGATTCCATAGTAAATTTTCAAATCGATGCTTGAGGAAATTCCCTAGTGGGCGTTGAAATGGCCCAGGCTTTGGGCGTCGCGTGGGAACTTTGCGGCACCGCTATCATCACTGGAACACGCACCTTTCCTCGAGGGCTACTCTCTCCCTCCACAAGGGAAATTCGAACAGACTCTGAATCGTACTGACTGCTAGCCGCAGATATATCAAGCTGAATAATATCACAACAAAAAAGCGGAAGTGGATGAGGTGCGTCACTATCGTTCCCTGCAGCGCCTCCTCCATCATTGACAAATGCACTGACCTGGATGTAACTCTCAGGGATAGCAGAGAAGATGTGGAATCATCTGTACCACATGTGTCCCCCGATCCCACACCGATTGAGCCTGTTATAGTCGAGCCTCCCGACAAAATTGAGTCAGCTTCCTCTGACCAGATATTGGCCAATAATGCACATAATTCGCAGCTCCCAATACATCGTCTTCCAAAGGAGCTTTTCCTTGAAATATTAATGCTTGTCGTATATGACACATGGCATTCGGGTCGCGACATTCTTCCTTTTCATCTATCCTCTGTCTGTCGTATCTGGAGAGTTCTTACACTCGAATATTCTGGACTCTGGGCGCACGTTCCACGACCGTATCCCCACTCCACCAATCTGATTCCCCAAATATCCGACGAGGATATCGCCGCTTCTACCAATCTTGTTACCTATGACTCGGTGATTGTACCACGCCCCTATGCTCTATCGCTGTCACGAGCTGGCAGGGCTCCTCTTTCCGTTTCGATCACCCAAGGTGCTTTTGCCGAATCGATGCCACTCGTTGCGGCCATTCAAAACAGAATCGGAACACTCGAAATCTTTCTCTCGCCATCAGAGCATCTCTCAGAAACTGTACCACTTCAATTCAGCATGTCATCTAGACAGCTGAAACATCTCATGTTGATTGGGGCGCACAACATCTACCCAGGATATCCAGGCGAAATGCAGCCGTTATTTGTCCACCAGCAGAGCCTGCACACCTTAGATCTACGTCAAATACGACAGATCGACTACACATGCTTTTCGCCAGACGCGCTCGTCGAAGCAACATTTGCGTCGATGGATTTTGACGATCGCGTTGCCGAGTTTCTCTCCTCGTGCTTTAACCTCCGAGTCCTGGGCTGGAGTGGCGGCAATGACGTCGTCGAGTCATTTTCTGGATTTATTGAACTCGAGAGCCTCAGAGTTCTATCTGTAGGCAGTGCAATTAAGCACATGGACCTGATCAGCACATCCTGGTTCCTCGCATACGTTCAGGCTCCCAATCTTGTTCACCTCGACTTTGTTATCTCACGAGATATTGATTGGATACTTCCGATCTTGATGATGGACGGAGGAGAATCGGTGTTCCCCTCAGTTCGCTCCTTGCGTCTATTCGGCGTCCTTTCAAAGTCTCTACTGCGCGAAGAAAAGAGTGGGATGGTTCAGGAGGACCTGCTGCCAAGGTTCATAGCCTCCTTCCCAGCACTGTCTTCGCTCCATATTGCATTTAGGAGCGGAAATCCAGTCAAGAAAAACTACATCCTCCGCACCCTCGCATCCTTCCTTAGCCTCAATTCATCCGACGGCCATCCTCTTCCCAATCTACAAAGTATCCACCTGGGCTACTCGTTCATTTTCGGCGCTCTGTGGCGATCGACCTTGAGCGGTACCTACGAAGACATTATGACGTCACTTCTACCACAGACACGCCCTATCGCCTTCCCTCATTCCAACTCCGACGAACAACCTCCTCCGCCCCCCGTGCCAAATACTGGTAATAGCGCAACACCGATAGAAGCTACGGATGCTCCGAAACCATCCTCATTTACCCAGGGTTTCACTCAACTTATTACCGAGTGCGGGGCCATCCTCGAGTTTCTACCCCACACCAAAGTCGAGGTCCTCGTGTCAAAGGCGTTCGAGGATGAACGAAATGATATGCCCAGCTGGCTGAAGAAACTGGGTGGGTGGGATATTCTGGAGAAGTTTGGGGAACGGTTGCGCGTGGTGGTAGCAATGGAGCCACAGTTCGGACAGTGGTAGCAAGATGACACTTGCAAGCTACAGTATCAATTGATCCGTTTGAATCATCTTCCATTGTCAACCGACATAATTCGCATCAAATCAGACACTTCGTTAGAAGTTCGCCATATCGATCACAGAAGAATCCTATTCCATAAAATGAGAAGAGTGTTAGGTCGCTGATACTGGCGGTCTCTTTTAGATTGCTGGTAAGAACTACGGACTTTGTACGACGGCGGCTGTTGCTTGGATGAACTAAACCCGAAATGTGCAACATCAGCAACTGGGTCAATCGAGCATCTTACTCCGCCTGATATAATTGCACTGTAGTCTCGCGGCTACACTCGTGGATAAGATCCCTCCGTACGCTCTGAATGAGATTTCGCATACCTTGAGCCGCCCCCACAAAACCAGCAGCGCCGACCTTGGGGGTGCCAGAAAGCCGTTCTATGTCCTTCCTGCTGATGGTCACAGCGGCGGAATGAGAACATCATGGACAAAGTACACCAATACCACTAGGAGCTAGATATGACGTTAAGCATCTTTAGAATGACGGTGATGGTGAGCAGAAAATAATCCAAGGTGTCGAGCTCGAGCGTGACTAGACGTGGCACTTGGAAAATGTTCATAGAGATGTCCGCTCTTAGGAAATAAGGCAGCACTTGAGCTTCATGCAGCGTTGGGGGTGTCCAAAGAATCGGCCACATCCCAGTTGGGCTGAAAGGGGGGTGGGGGTGTTATCCAATGATCACTACATTGACGACTACGAGGGATTCGTCCGTGCCACCTTGATTGGCCGTTAACGTCATGAAAGCGGCTTTTGAAGATCCATAATAACAACTGCTTACTCGCTCGACGCTAGCAGCTTGCGTAACACTAGTGGAAACACAGACGCTCTGAACTGTTGTGAAAAGTGGTGGGACGAATTGTAAAAAAGACCTCGAAAAAATGCTTCGGCCGAGACGAAGACTCAGCCTTTATCCCCTAAATGTACATGTACCAAAGGAAATTGTCAAGGACACTCGATCTGATAGATGCATCCTGGGTCAGATTGATCTGACTGGGGCTGCGCATCTCCCGCCGCTGGAGCCTAGATATCCAACCGTTCTATGTAGAAAACTGCCTTTATCAATGAGCGCCGCAATTCCTAAAACAGTGAGTGATCCCTTATAGAGTAAGCAGGGTCAAAAAATTGCGTTGTGGGGTTCAGAGCCAGAGGAACCCAGCGGGTTGCTGTCGGCGATTATGCGGCCCTTGCCATGAATTCATCGAATTGAATAGCCCAGAGGACTACAGGGCGCCTTCACTAATAAGAGTTTAGGCGCACAATGACGCTGGTTCGGACGGGCAAACCTCAAGTGAGGTAATGAAACACAAAGACCATAGGCCACAGCGTGGGAACTTTGGCCGTGGGAGTTCGCAGGCTCTCTGCACTGTGCCTGGACTCTGAATACCTCTTTGTTTCTGTACTACCTCGTCACTGAAGCCACGTCGCACACGTACAAGCTAGTAGAGTAATGTAATGCTCCTCGATTGGCATTTAACCAGCTGTCTGGTGAGTTGCTGGTATCACACGTCGGTGCTCATGCCTGCTTTCGTCTTGTGCTTTCCTCCAGTGGATTCACCACACCATTTGAACAGAGCCCACACCGTTCGTTGTAAATGAATCTATGCGCAGTAATCGGACTATTTTATTTTATTTTTAGCAGCCACAATGCACTGGGATCCAGCTGCGCGTTCCCTCTCGAACAAAGGTCCACCTCGCTTGATGCTAAATGAACATCCGACTATTTCTGACTAAATACACTGAGAATTCCACGTAATCTGGCTTATCGTGCATCACGGGTCAGCTTCGTCGATATCTAGACCTACAATCCTTGTTTTTGCTAGCAATTATAATTCACAAGTAAACGAACAGTTCGGGAGCCTCCCTGGAATAATGTACAAACACACGGGCCCCGGCCCTTCTACATATTTATCAAGGGCGTCTCTCTCGCACAGTGAGCTTTTTTCGTGCAGGGTAGGCAGAGTGGAGGCGGATCATTGGATAACACAGAGCGCTCACACTGCTTCAAGCGTGAATTTCACAATTTACATACCTTTTCTCATTTTCTATTGCCGCATTACTCCGAGGAGGAAAGGGTCAATGACGTTAGCGCCGAAGGGAAAGGGTGCCTTGCGGGCGTGCCGTGCTGCCGGCGCCACCACCCTGGGTCAGTCAAGTGTCATGAGTGAGCGTGGCGCAAGGGCTCGACTCCGAGGATGCCTTTGTTGATTAGACGATAATTAAGGCCCGGCATAGAGCTCGCTATTTTTATGGGGAGTACGGCCGCAAAAGTGTGTCGCCAGTTGGGGGGTTTTTTTTTTTCAGAGCCAGAGACGCCATAGAGAAGGACTGAATACCTCGGTTGCTCTCGGCGATAAAGCGGCCCTTGCCATTTATGGCAAGACTGAATAGGTGCTTCTAGACCGACTTGCATCGGTGAGAATGCACGTAAAGTGAAGACCCTGTACTGCTCCCGATCGTTGTATAGTAGTGACTCTACAACATCTCTCTTTTCCCAGTCGCTCTTGCATTGTGAATCAGGCCACGGAGCAAATCTCGCGTCCACACACGGTGCGGGCAGGGCAGCTCAATTTTTGACATAAGATCAAGGACGGCAAATCCTTTTCCATCTCGGCGAAGATGCCCCCACATACATTTGTACTTGTGCGTGTCCCTACCCACATGGGCAGGTTTTGCCGGTGTGTGTGTGCCCTGCAGCACCCGCGCGGTAAAGACTCAGCAGACGCGCTCGGGTTCGGACTTTAGATGAGAGCCTTTCCAGATTCGGCACAAGGGCGGGGGAGCAGCGGTTGCTTACCTAACCGACGCCCCAACGCTTGGCTGATGAGCTGTCAGCCGCTCACGACAGATGCATGAAGCCTCCTCGTTGCAAAAAAAAAAACGAGCGAGTCTGTCTGTTTTTGGGGGAGCCAGGCCGGATGATCCGACGACAGCAACGTAGATTCGTTGGCAAGGCACCAAGGCTGTCGAGAAGCACGCAGCCATGGAGCTCGACGGAAAGGAAAGCACGGGGTTCGACTTCATTTAGTTTTTTTGCCTTTGTGTCCCAGTCTCGCACTCTCTCTCGCCTCTCCCTTCCGACATCATTCCAGTATTCTGGCCAATCTCTCATGTTATAGAAGAGGCCGCCGTCATGGTCCCACCCATCATTACAACCTTCTCGCTACCAGCAGTGCAGTACTTATAAAACCCTAGCATCCTTGCCCCTCTGGCACCGACATTCGTTCCCACTCCACTTCATCCCTCCGCTCTCCTTTCCTTCGACAATCACCGCAAACTTTTTAGTGTTTGCACTTTGCCACCATGATTGTCTTCCCCTCCCTCCTTATTCTCTCTGCGCTATCCACTACTACCCTCGCTGCGCCAACATCATCGAACCATCACATAATTGGCACTTCTCCACTAGTCACTCGATCCACCGCATCCGTGTCCCCAACCTCCATCGTTCAATACCTATGCCACCTACTACCATCATTCTTGCAAGAAGGTCTGTGCCAAAGCACAACGACTAGCCCAACAACGACGACAAAAACCACCATCGATCCTACAAAAGGCGTCGTTACGCCATATGGAAATGCTACTGGTGCCGTGTCGAGCGACCAGAGCGTCGTAAGATTCGCCGTCCGATACGCGACTGCATCTCGATGGCAGACACCGCAGGCAGTCACTTCGTGGTACATGCCGTTAGTCTTCTCTCTTCTCTACTCTCATTGTGCTCTGCTGGCTCTCGCCGCCGTCGTTTGACAACAACATTGGCCATAGTACTAACCCACATCGGACTCACAACAGGAGCAACTCGAATACCTCCTACCCGCCTGCGTGCCCCCAAAATGATCTCGATGCAAGCCAATATTCTGAGGACTGCTTGTATATGATCCTCTATGTCCCTGCAAAGGCGATCGTGAATGGCACATCCGTCCCAACTTTCATGTGGTACGTTCTCCCTCTGTTTCTCCCGTTTTTTGGTTCCAATCTTATGCTAACATATACTCCTCTATTCTCCCTTCTCTCTCGCCATAAATTATCCAGGATCCATGGTGGCTCGTTCAACCAGGGGTCTGCAAGTGACGCTGGACTTGACGGCTCAGCGCTCGCCCTTGCAACATCCAGCATCGTCGTCACTGTGCAATACCGTCTTGGCGTCCTAGGCTGGCTCCCACCTAGTTCTTCCTACTCGGGCAATGCAGGGATGAACCTCGGCGTGAGGGACGTTACTGCTGCGCTTACATTCTTGAATACCATTCTCCCGAGCTTTGGAGGCACCAAAAATGCGATCACTATTGCTGGCCAGAGCAGTGGAGCGTTCATGATCCGAGGTATGTTACCGTTACTTCCTCCTTTTTTCGTGGTGATGCCTTTCTGTGTGGTGCGGTACCTACCAGTTCAGTGAGCTTGATGTGCTGCTGCTACTGAAAAGGTGGCTGCCTGGTGGCTGGGTGGCGGCGTTCTTGGCCTGCATATCCATACCACCAGCCTTTCTGTTTCAAATACCCTCCCTGTGTTACCTTGCCCTCGCCGTTTTTGAAGTCCTGAATCACTAACGACGACCTTGCTTGCCTTTCTCTCTTTTCTTTTCCGCCTTGCTGTTGACGCTCATTCAGCCCTCCTTGCTGCGCCAACCGCCGCATCCCAATTCAAGAATGCAATCCTTCAATCCGATCCCATGTACTTCAACTTCCTACCTACCGCAGCCTTCCGCACGCTTCAATCGAGCTTCTACTCCTCCCTGCCCTGCACCAACCCAACCTCCACTTCATCATGCTCCCTCGCCCAGATCCTTTCCTCCCAGGCAGACCTCTACAATAACGCGGCTTCCATCGCCCCCGCCGCAGGGGCTTCCGAGTCCCTCCGCCCCTCTGTCGACGGGTCCTTCATCACCACCTCCCTCACAGGCTCCTCGTTCTCATCCACCTTGAAGCCCTTGCTCATCACAAACGTCAAGGACGAAGCGGCTCCAACCATCGCATATAACTTCCCCTACGGCACGCCCTCGGCGTACTACGAGCCCGCGCTCGACGCAACATTCGGAGACAATCGCACAGAGGTGCTTATTGCTTCGCCTTTCTACGGCCCCACTGCCCTTGCTGCCCAAACACCTACTGCGGACCAGACCCGCTCGGAGCTCACGCTCTTGGGCACAGATGCGACGTGGCGCTGCCCTACCTGGTCATGGGCTCGTTCTTGGGCTGGGAAGGGCGGGAATGTGTGGGCCGGTAGGTGGATGGTCGGTGCGACGTACCCGAGCAACACGGGATACGATCTGTGCACTGAAAGCGGGGCTGTGTGCCATCAGGACGACATCTACCTCGTTGTACGTCCTCTTTTGTATTCTTTTTTTTCTTGTTGCCACTAGCTGACGACGATTCTACAACAATAGTTTGGCACGACTCCCTCGCCCACCTCTGCGCAGACCGCAATGACAACTGAAATCCAAGCGCGCTACAGCAGCTTCATGCGCACATCGTCGCCGAATCCCACTTCCAACACCCTTGGCCTGGGTACTTGGAACGCAGCGACCACAACCAATGTGCACACTCTGCAACTGGGTGCAGGTGGCGGTGAGCAGCCCGACGGCGCGTGCATCGTTACATTCTGGGGTCAACAAGTCTTGTATGACTGGCAGATCTACGGCGTCAACTAGTGGACCAATCAGGTTTTCACTGCATAGCATTGTCTTTTTCTTCCTATTCTTGAGTGCTCCCTTCACTCATCCGCGAAACTTTACGTGCCTTTGAAAGCCTCACGTTTCATCTTGACGCATTTTTCATTTCACATTTTCTTCTTCCCCCTCTTAACGATTTTCGGACGACGTCGAGCGCTCTCTCCATGGACTATACATAACTCACTCGGCAGTTGTTGTTTTTCTTTTTTCCTTCACCTTCCTCCCTCCTAGCTCGCCTTACTTACCTACTCACTTACTAATTGCTTTTTTCTAATGACGCTCACGGGCATCCCTTCCCTTTCACCCCTAATGGTTTTTTCTTTTCCGTTTTCCTTTCTTTTGGGTTTCGGTATTATGAATATGGGAGCGGCATGTAGGTTATGTGGAGTAACATACAGTCCCTACCCTTTACTTCGGACGTAAATACGGACATCCATCCCTCCTTCTCGTAGAAGATACACAATACAGCTGGATCGAAACACAGTTGCATGTTGTGACACATCTGTTTCTAACATGATTCTCCCCGGACGCAGCTTGTCGTTACCGGCGATAACCAAAAACTTAATCCGACCCAGGTAGTGGCTGCTCGTACGCATGAACAGCTTCAGCGTTAGATGTCCTTATAAAACCCTACCTCCCTCTGAGATAGGCGCAAAAATAATCGAATATGAGATCACTGATCATCACGCAGCTGCGTTCAGCCTTACCTTGATAATCAAGCCTGTCTGTTGTGCTTCGGTGTAGGCAAGATATGGAACAGTCGCGCGATGCCTATATCAATCCCGTGAGGACAGTATCTAGAGCTGGGCCTTCTTCTGGCTCATACGTACATCGCAACTGCTGCTAGGTCAGCATACCTGGCAGCGATTCAATTGATATTATCTTTTGTCAGACAAGAATGACTGTCTGGCTACTGTGGTGAGTCGGACTAACTCTTCGAAGAGAACGAACGCCTGGAGCATGCAAGGTGATACCAGAACTCGATCAGCATATGGATATCGAGACCAAGCACTATATGCTCACATCACCAAAACGCGAGACCCGGTAGGTCAGCATCCCAGGTTCGGCATCACTTGTTGATGATGCCTTGATGGCTCTGACGAGGGTTTCTAACTCGTCGCCTCTTCCTGGAGCCGCGGTAACCTGTATGATGGATCCCTATCAGAACAAACTCGAATTTTCCATAAACGATTCGCGAGTTTCCCTCGCAAGCTTACATGCGCAACAAGGACGATGTGGCCTTGTATCGCGTCAGGAGAGGTTGCCATTAATCCGGGAGCTTCAGCAAACCAATTGGAAAGATGCTGTTGTAACAGAAATATCGTTCAAAGAGAAGATCGGGAGCTGGGTGGAGATTGGGGGATCCCCTCAATTCATTTGCTGATGTAAGGGATCTGGCCACGACAATTTCTTGGTCTCATCGCGCAATCACGAAATGAGCTGCTGCCTCCTCCCACCATGAGGTGTTCAGCCCCTTGCCTCTCCAACTACCCTCACACTTCAATATGTTGAGGTTGGTGCATGCTCGCCATCATAAACCACCGGCAACAGATTCTACCGGAGCCACGTTCCCTTTGGGGGCAATAACTTCCATTCACCCGCTCCTGAACACCGCACACAATACCCCAAGGCAGCACACTCCCAGTCGAATTTCTTTCCCAGCACGATCGTCTCAACTCCACCATCTTCTCTCTCAAAAATAGTCATATGACACTCAAGAAGAACCTTGGTCATGTGTGCTAGCTGTGAGCCTTTGAGAGCGAGACCGACAACCCTGCTCTCTGAGACGTCAAAAACCTGGCATAATCATAAGCAACCCCGTCCGAGCGGTCCAATCGTACGTGACGTTCCGATCGCTCCGCTGTCAAATATCTGCCCGCTCCCTGTTTGCAATATTGAATTTGTCGGATTATAACATGTAATGTCGAGGCACGTTCGCCTGGAGATCTGTTTTGAAGGTTGAAGGCTATGGGCCTCAGACCTGGCCGAACCTTTGTTACCTTGTGATTATGAGACTTGCACTTCCTTGTGTGAAAAATTATGCGACGGCACGCGTTGACTTCAACCGCCGCCTATATACTACGACGCTTGCAATGACTCATTCCACGCGCTAAGAGAGGCGTGCTCGCGGCAAGTTGCCCCTTGTGCTGGTTTTCGTGGCTCATTTGCGTTTACAGCCAACAAGAGAGTGGAGTCGTGCCCCAGGTAATGCCTCCGTTTCGGCCGATTAAGAAAGCTATCACTGACATTTGCTAGAGCGTTCTTCTGCCCGCAAAGTGTTAGACATCGACTCGCTGACACTCCATGGTCAGCTGGTGCCCTGGTCTGCGGTCGCGCTCCATCATGTCTCACGGTTTTACGGGACGACACCCCCGGAGTTCCATTGCACAAGGTATAAAATGCCCATCGTTTAGCCTTCAAAGGATCCTCACCATCTCACTTCAACCACCAGACTCAAGCTCAAGCTTCACCTTAACCTCAGTCTCGATAAAAATGTCTTTCACCGCGGGTTGCGTCTACCAACTTATCAACAAGGCCACTGGAACCGCGGCGGACTGGAGCCAGCGCGACTGTCGCTCACTCATCGGATACAAGGACCATGGCAATGCTAACCAACAGGTTTGGCGTCCTTTTTTTTGTGGAACCCTCAGAGGACGTTTGAACTAATGCCCTAATACCTTGGATATGTAGTGGGTGATTGTCGCCGCTGGCAACGGCCTCATGCACATCCGCAGCACCAAGAGTGATATGCCCTATATCTCGTATGAGGGCACTCCCAGCTCGACCTACAAGTTGATCTGCAGCCGCACCCCGCGTCCATTCAAGATTGTTGCTGATGCGAACCACAGCGGATGCCTCAAGTCAGTTCAAATTGCGCACGATGTTTCCTATTACTTATCAGGAGGTTTCCCTCTTAGGATTATGATGCCAGATGGAAAGCTCTGCGTGGATCTCACTCGCAGCGATCCCGCTAACGGCACCCCCATCATCCTCTACCAGCCTACCAGGAACCCCAACCAGGCCTGGACTTTCAAGCAAATGTCTCAGTTCAACCCCACCATTGCTCCCCGCTTCCGCGTGAGTCACTTGTATCTAGCAGGATGCGATCACCCCAGTAAATGATACCATTCCGCTCTCATAGATGGTCAACAAGGCTACGAATACGATTGCTGACTTGGCCTCGAACAAGAGGAGCGTCGTTTGCGAGAACAAGCCCGGATTCCAGTCTCAGGTCGTAAGTACTGTTGAATCTCTGTTTCAATTCGCTTCAGTCATCCTCAATGCTTTTTCCTCTTCGTAATCCTTGGTTCTCCTATATACTGCATACGGCTCGATTTCGACACGCGGATGTCATCCTACGAATCACCTAACTCACAATATGTTCTCCAGTGGGCGGTTGAAGTCATCGACCGGGCCAAGAACCTCTACTACATCAAGAATGTCCAGACCAACGAGTACCTCTCGTTCAACGGCGGTCTCTCTGCTAGCAACCCGCTGCTCAGCACTTCCAACAAGAAGGCGTGGCAGATCCGCCTCCAGGGTAGCAGCATCCCCCAGGTCGTCAAGGTTTACGCCCCCGACTCCAACTACCTCCTCGACTTGACGGGAAGCAACAGCAAGCCCGGTACCCCAGTGATCCTGTACCCCACTCAGAACCCCGGTGTCAACCAGCAGTGGAAGATGGAGACGAGCAACTGCTAATGTGTGGCGAGGATATGCGAGGTCTTGCTTAGTGCAGCCGACGCTAGACGATCAAAAAGGGTATTCAAGGTTGAGAGCCTTTCGTTCTGTCTCAATCGTACCTACGCCGTGCTTTGCGCTTCTCATCGACTCGCGCTCTTCTTTTCGCTATTGAAAATGGCAAAAATTGCCCATTGTAACATTTGTCTCAATAAAGTTGTTGTCATTCGAATTCCTGTTGGCTCGTGTTAGTGACAGCAGGGCTAATATCTTGCAAGTACCGCCCAGCACTTCATCTCCGGGCGACTTAAATCGTTATAAAGGAGCCTGGCCTGCTTAGCAACATGGTCAGCTTACTCAAGACTTGCATTTCCTTCTATGTCAAAATCGTAGCTGCCGTTACCGAGGTGGGCGGGAACACAGGGAGGTCTCTTTCAAGGTCGTAGCTTCGACAGTGCCAAGAATATGGAGCTGACGTGTTCATTATAATACCCTAGCGGGCCCCTGGTGCTGCATATTAGTCTTCTTATTATGATCAAGAGTAGCGACGCCACTACTGCCGGTTAGGTGCTCGGCCGGAAATCTGATTGTTCGAAGGAACGAGCAAACATATAAAACGCTCTAGCCCGTCATCAGCGCCGCATAGCGTATCCCGTGAAAACCCAGACATTTGTCCGAAGACTGCTATTGAAATTCCAGAAAGCCAAAACCTCAACATCTAAAATTCTGAATACCATACTGTACAGTTGGACATCGGCACCATCGGCAAGTGCCCAGCTTCCCACCTTGGCGCCCATGAGGACTACGCATCGGCATAAAACCTCAAATTTTATGACCATTTGAGTCTAGTGTGTCTCTGACCTCCTTTTTGGTTCGTTCTCGCGTGTTCACAAAATCTTTTGTTCGGATCACTGTCGCGGTGACGCGGTCAGTGAGCACCCTCGCAGCGGAACCAATATGGAGCATAAGGGCCACACAATCAATAGAGGCCTTCGCTACAATGCTAGCCGTTATTCGGCGGAATCGGGCTCTGGCAAAGGCTTCAGTTTCTCCGGGGGGACGGGGGGGACCGGCTAAATTTTTTCCGAAGTGCACATCTAGTCCAGGACGCTTGAAGCGATTCTACGCTTATTTCACTCAATATTCATGCTCATTTACGACCAGGAACAGCCAAGATGTTCAGTCGTAAGTGCTCCATAGTGCCTAGTGACTTCTTTGTTTGACCTGCGGCAGGTGGACTCTCCTCATTTCGAAGGCGAAAGACCAAAGATTACGGTGTCAGTGATACATGAAGATCTAATCAACGTCTTTCCACGGCTCACTACAGCAAAAGGACGTAAAGAGCAACGTTGAAAACGACCGCCCTGATGGAGACCCCGTGCCAACTATCCCCGCTTCCACTAGAGAAAGACTTCGTATTGACCCTCACTGTGATTTCTCTCAAATAACACATGATGATGGGGTGAACCTTCTGGATCAGGTATACTCCGTAAGCATAGCTCTCCCTCATATCCCAGTGCTAATACATAAGAAAAAAAACACCCATATCAAATCCAGAACCTCCAGCAACAATCCGCTAACTCCGACGAGTATTTGGAGACGCTGAGGTTCTTACAAGATTGTTGCTTATACTTCTGTTCTATTCCCTCCGCCTTCAAGTTGAAAAGCATTCAATTTGACAGGAGAAATGTGATCGGACGAGGGGGTGAGGCCACTATATATCGCGGGAGGTCCGGTGACCTTGACGTGGCTATTCGAGAGGTATTTCTCACTCCTCAAGAGAAAGAGAGCCCACTAGAACGTCGAGTCGTTCAAGTCGGTCCACCAGCTTCTTTCCCCTATAAGTGACTCAAAGGCGTACCCAGCTTGTGCACCGCGAAGCTATCATCCACTCGCAACTGCGGCACGATAATGTCATTCCATTTTATGGGGTTTATCAAGAGCGACCAGATACACTCCCACTTACGGTCGTGCCCTACATTGAACGCGGCTCTCTCCAAAATTCCATCGTTAATAAGTCGATCAAGTCTAATGATTTTTGGCGCATAGTAAGTCCTCGCTGAATACTCCTTTTCATGAACACCACCCGGTCGCACACAATACTCACATCACCTTGCTGATCAGGCTGTTGGCATTAGCAAAGGATTAGCACACTTGCACTCGCGAAGACCGCCAGTTATACATGGTGACCTCCATCCTGTAAGTGTCGATTTCTGCCCGGCCCACCGCGTTCTTCTGTTCATATGATGCTTTGGGACGCGATAGGGAAATATCCTCCTTGACGAGTCTGGCAATCCATTTCTATGTGATTTTGGCCTAAGCCGCATTCGTCACGAAGTCACTCGGACGCGCACAACGCAACAACAGGGCGGTAGGATCCGCTTTCTGGCTCCAGAACTCTCCCGTTCTTTCGACGCCCAGTTTCGTACGACGCCGGAAAGTGATGTATTTTCTCTCGCAATGACCCTGCTGAACATCTGGTCGGGTCAGATGCCGTTTGCTGAGATTCAGAGCGAGTGGAAAGTGGTGGCGGAAGTGGCCAAGGGTGTGAGGCCGGACCGACCTGTAGCCCCACATCTCGACTCAGCGTTGTGGGAATTGATGAAAGAGATGTGGGCGCAGAAAGCGAATAAGCGGCCTTCAAGCGAGAGCGTGGTGTTTCGTTTGCAGGGGCTTGCTTGGATTAGACTGAGCCTGACAGATAGTAGCTCCACCTCGCCACTAGAACCTTGACTACATTGCCACAATATCACGCAGAATCATCCCATAAAAAAAACACCTTGGAAGGCTATAATTTGTCTCCAGAAGTGAAAATCTTGCAACGAGATTTGGGAACGTGGGGTTTCTCGATCTGAAGCGAATTGATTGGTAAGCTAAGCAGCTTCAAGCTTCAATGACGGCTAGAAAAGACTGCAAGCAGGTGAATAACCTCCTGTGCACACGAGACCGTAGGAACTCCATCTATGAGTGGGGAGCATAGGACTAGTGGTGTTAACACGATGAGCGAAGGGAGCAAGCGGACTGTAGAATGAGCCCAGGTGGTGTAGTGCTGTCAGAGCTTATTAATGAGTGGTGAAGGTCGATGCTCATCGTGTTCGAGGATCGTGGCGGAAGTGGTGGCCAAGATGGAATGGGAAAGACCAAGGCGTAGAGAGAGGGTCCGAGCCAAAGCGTGGATAAAATCTAAGGAATAGGATCGAGTTTGGCGCCGTCGCCACCACAAAACCAAGTGTTCGGGGCCGACGGGAAAGGTCTTCCGAGCTCGACATCCATCCAGCACACCGACTCCATCAAAGCATCCAAGAAAGCCTCACAGTGGGTAACTCAGTGTATTCTTGCAAGTGTTACTAGCACTCGCGGGTCGTAAGTGTGTATACCTTAATCCCATCTAATGATCTCATTATCGTCATCGCTGCGTTATAAGTCATTCACTCCACCAATGGAGGGATCCAATAAAGATCTTGGCGAGCTTGTGGCTCGCAACTGGCGGAAACCTGCTGTGTCACTCTTTCCTGAGTTGATGGCCCGCATATTCGTGCTAGTTGTACGAAGCTGGGGTGGTGTGGAACTTCCACATCAGATCAAGGCTATGAATATGAAGCACATCAGACGGGCTCGTTTCACCATCGCAGCCATTTGTAGACAGTGGAGAGAGGTGGCTTTGTCAACGCAACTGATCTGGAGTGCTATCATGATCTCCCATGAAAGGGCAGGGTTCGCCAGTGATCTTTTTGCTATGGAGCTGGGTCGCTCAGGAGATTCCCTGCTCTCGCTACATATCACGGATCCTTTCTGGTCACATACTACCCCTGTCCCTGAAACGATTTCTATCAAGACGACAATCGTTAGTGCAGCTCAGCAAGCGATTCCACGCTGCAAGAACATTACCATTACGGCTGGCCAAATGCTAGTCGGCCGTTTACTGAACCCTCTGAGCGAAGTGCCTCTACCCAATCTAGAATCTTTATCCGCATCCAGCCATCCCCAAGACTTTCCCTTTAGCCTTAGTCTGATCAATCTCAGTTCTGCATCGAGACTACGCGAGCTTCGACTCCATTTCTCCTATCAGACACACCTTGTTCACCTGAAAGTGTCTCCTGATGCAGATCTTTGTAGCATCAAACTCTCTACGTCTCTGGCTCCGGAGGACGTCATCACTATCGTTGCTCAAAGCCCCTCGCTCAAGGAGTTTACATGGAATGAGTTGCGGGGCGACGTATCCCAACCCTTTCAAATTGAATACCCTGGGATGCTATACCTCCGCGAACTCTACCTCCATGGTGGGGTCCCTGTCTCCACCCTAGGATCCTTCCGATCCCTTGAGCTTACTGTTCTTGAGCTCATCTATCATGGACTTGATGCTTTGACTGCCCCTCCCACTCCGTTCCCGTTATTAGAATCAATCTTTTTCCCCAATCTACGAGTCCTCCATATAGGCGGATATCGCCAGATGATACAAGATCACGAGCCCAGTTTTGTCAGCTTCATCCTTGCGCATTCAAACCTGCGAGTTATTAGTGTTGTAGGACACATCACAGAGCCACTTGCCAAGGCGCTGTCTGCTTTACCCTCGCTTTTGCACCTTACCGCAGCAAATGATGGGAATAATGTTTCGCGTGTGCTACCAGTAATCCGAAAATGGTGCACAAAAGCTCGCTCTACCGTCGAGTGGAAGCCGCCAACCCTATTCGTTTATGGAGTGCCTCATCCAGGATCATGGGACATGGGAGAAATCAAGGATGAGTTAGACCTCTTAGGGTTTGTCCAACAAATCTGGGTGGATAAACCCATTTTTCTCCATCAAGCAGGGGCCAGTTACTGGGATGATTTTCTCACCAGGATGACGCGCATCGAATCTGCACCATAAAGGTCTCAATTGGGCTCGTCTTGATGCGCTCAGGGGATTATAGTTTCTTGGCTTGCCTTCACCCGCCTTGGTACCATTTAACGACAGGTTTGCAATTCTGATCCTCAAATATGAATGCATAGGTGGACTGTACTATTTCGTTAGGAACAGTCATGAGCCTAGCAGATACGGCTAGATGTCCAAGAGCATGCAAATTCATACAACGATATCATCGCCTCACAACGCGCCTCAATCCTTCTCCTCGCCGCACCTCGTTGATGAGTTCATCCCAATAAGCGCCACTCGTCTGACCATTCAAGAATGGCGATGACTCAAGAAACCTCTGTTGTGCAAAGGTGGTAAGGTCTTCATCCTGGACGAGGGGAGTCGCGCCAACCCGAGGAACGAAGCCTCCCGTAAGGTAGATGGTAGGTGCAAATTGCTGAGAAGATTCTAAACCTTCCACCGTTGCTGCTGTCCGCCATCTTCTCAGTAGCAAGGTTAGACCAGCGGTGTTATTTGCATAATATCCTAGATTCGCACTAACGTGTCCAAGCGAGGGCAGTGTAGCAAGTGTTTCTGCCATAATCTCTGTGATATGTCCCGGCAGGCTTACAATTTGCAAGCTTGGATGGGATTGAATGAGCCGGACAATAATCATATCATGATCTCGTATGGTGTCTTGGTGGCCGCCAAGCACAAGGGCACGAAGATTGGGGAAGTTGCGAGTCGAGGATAGGGGGAGAGGATATACACTGTCTAATTCCCAGGGGAAGTTTGTTTCGAGTCTTACGAGGGCGGGGGCGTCGAGATATTCGAGAAGGGTGGGAGGAATCCGGGCAGAGAGTATGAGGTGGCGTAGATGGGGTATGGGAGGCAGCGGTGTATGTGGGATATCGAAACGTCGGTCTGATGACATCCAATAAAACTCTTCAAGTGAAGAGCTTTGCGTGAAGAGTGTCAGGATATTTTGGATATTGACAGACTCGTCGATCTCTACCCGGCGAGGTAATGAAGCGGCAGATAACTTGAGTTGAAGAGGTATTGCCCTTTCATTGGAGATCTCCTCGTCGTAGTCACCGTGAATCCGTACTTCAGATAGATAGTGAGCCTGCGATAGGTCAATCACACGCTCACGGGGATGTACTGAATCTGGATGAAGGGAGATGGATAAAGATTGCAGAACAGGAGTAGGTGATACGTTTATATGGTTGATTATGCGGAAGAATGGATTTTTGTCACCCCAGAAGTGAAGGTGTCTGCAGCGCGGTAGTAATGGCTCAACGGTATTCACGAGCGCATTGGAGACCGATATTAGCGGCCAAATTGTGTTTCCCAAGGAGTCACGAGCAGAAATTAGTAAATATAGGGAGAGGGGAGATTGGCCTGATCTCTTGACCTCCTCGGCAAAAAACTCGACGGAGATGGGTGTAAGTGTTTCGCCACCGTAGGTTACACTAGTTTTCGCATCCACATCGTCATTGTAGTTTGGAGGGAAGCTAAGGATGCTCCAAAGCACTTGCGTGGATAGGGCAACTTCACGCCAGCGGGAGCATATCGCACACAGCATCAGCCGGGTCTGCCTCATGCGATGTATGTGTGTGGAATTTATGTGTTGTGGATCGGCATTGCCAAGGTCTCGTAGAACAAACACAAAGATTTGAGATAGTAGCTCCGGTAAGAGAGACACCGCAGGTTGCTGCCAGTTCAGGACAATTTTATCACTCATCCAAGCGTTAGTTCCTCAAGAATGAAGCGATGCACTGCCAGCAAGACCAATCGTTGCCAAACAACGGAACCATCTCACAGGAACGTGCACACGATACCGATAACTTGAATGGCCATATAAGCGCCCCGAAACAGAGGGCTTATAGACAATGTATTAGGTCTATGGGAGTTACGCTACAATATAGCGTAACGGTAGTAGAACAGATAGTATCAAACTATTCAATGGTGGAGGTCGGGACGATGTAGCCGTCCCCGCTGCGCCATAACTTGATTGCTCTCCCCGTCCCCGATGCGGTATCATTCCAAAGACGAATCATTGTCATCGATTGTTGGAAGATTGGTAACCGTTCGTCGAGGACTTTTGAACGGTTGGGGAGTTTGTTGATGGCTTCTATGAGCCACTCGAGGTGAGAGTGCTCGGAGTCGCCGGAGGGGAGGTCACGGTGTTTCCGGAGCTCGTAGCACAGCAACGAGCCCAGGCCGACCTTCAATGATGGACAAGGACTGGTTGGATGGGCGATGGTGTCGCTGTGAAGTTGTATCCGTGCAACCTTGACGTTGGGGCCATGTGGGACGAGATTGATGTGTTCGGCGAAGGACGAGGGTAACGACGTCACTCTTGAGTCTAGGTCGTGCCAGATGGTATGTGGGAGACCCTTTGCCGTGAGTTGCTGGAAGAGCGCTCTTCGGTTATCCGGCGCTAGGATGTGCTTGAGTTGTGTGGTGAGGAGTTGTGCGATCCCATGTATTGACCACGGAGTGGTGACCTTCATCATGATATCGATACGATGGAATGGATGGGAGAAGTTCAGCTGGCGACAATATGCGATGGGGCCCATGAAATGCGCACGCAAGTCACTGGGTATCCGAGGTCCTTGGAGCACAATCTCGATAATGTAGGACATAAGGACCGTATATGCTGATAAGATAACGGACAAGTTAGTGGCTAATCAAGTCTTTGATAGCGACAAGGTACATACCAGTCCATAAGGAGGCCTCGTGAGGAGTCAGGGTATCCGACATGAAGAGGGATGGCTCGAACGGAGTAGGAGTGTTGTTGTTGTGGGAAATTTGCTAGTGGGCTTTGACCTCAGACGACGAGCCGTTTTATCCTTCATGGTGTGGAGTCACTCGTTGTTTGTCAGGGCTAGACTACAATTAGCAGCGTTGTGGAGTCGTGTGCATCAGGATGTTCGATGGCACCAGAATCAATGGATGATGAACGTTTCAATGAGAGCGCGCCACAGCCTCAAGGCAATCAAACGAGGCCGCCTATTCAGTTGAGAGGAATACCTGCCACCGGAAATGCAGCACTCCGGCCATTCTAGATTTCCGACTCAAACTGCGGGGTAGTATCTATGAGATCGAGGAGTGGTTGCCATGATACAGGAGATAAGGCCGAGGCCCATACCATAGGCGCAGCCCGGGTGGGTTGAGCCATCAGCCGTGTACGAACGGTGCGGGGGGTTCCGAGCAACAAAGCACAGCAGTTTCGCAAGCTAGATATTCCGAAATTCGGAAAACGACGGCTGGCATTGAAGAGGTCTAGAAGGACTATCCCCTGTTGGTTGTTAGCATCAGGACCACGCCAGCTGGTGCGTGGGAAACGCCCAAACAAAACTGTCTCGGTGGCAACAACAACAACAACAACCTCGCTTGATATCCTGGCCCTGACGAATGACGGACTTATTTCGACCCATTCACCTCTAGTATATCAACAAATTAAATAAAGCCTTGACAAGAGACTAACTAAACAATAACGCAACGCAATTGATCGTCCAGTTCTGGGATGCCGAGGCCTACCCACAAACCCTCGTCGTGATGCTCGGCCAACCATGCTTGGAGACCAGCATACTCATCCTCATCGAGCTCAGGGTCGAAATATTGTTTCTTGGCCTTCATGCGCTTCCTGAGATTCCAGATATCCCTTCCTTCAGTTTGTCGCTTTTCGAAAGGCTTTGTTGCCAGGCGGCTATAAGTCTTCAGCTTCATGCGTAGTAGAACAGAGATCGAAGGAACAGGTATAGAATGGAGGTTCTTCTCTAAATATGGCATCATCATGGCCACAAAAGGAAAGATACCTCCCCAGCCACCTGGAATTATGTCAATTTCTACAAGCTCTTCAGTAGCTTCCACCAAAAACATTACGCGAGTTGATGCGGTATGAGTCGGATCGGTAACGAAGTGGGGGTCGCTGAGCAGACTGGCCATCAGCTGGCGAGGTTGGTGAGTATCAACTACGATGTCGAGACCGGATGTAAGCCGCTTTGGATCAGCTGTGGTAAGGCATGCGTATCCTCCGCAGATATAGAACGGAACCCAGTTCGCTACGAGGAACCTTGCAATATATTGTGCAGCACACTTGAGTCCTTTGGTGCTCGCGTGGGGGAAATGGCATGCCCGGGAAATTCTGTGTATCCTACGTTGATACTGGATCCATGCCATGGCACACGTGGCTCGCTCTGGAAATAAATTTGTGAGATATAGAGCAGGATCAGACATTTCCACGGACCTCGGATATCATGAGTGTTCTGCATGGTTTAGACGATGAACAGTAATAGAGGCCAAAGCGTGAAGCAACGGAGATTTTACAACTAGCCCATTGAGGAGACACAGGCATTTAAATACATGAGATCTCAGTATTTCTACCACCCATTGATAGTACCACAAATTGATCATTCTCCTTGGTGGTCGCTATTCACCGAAATTTGGACGCCTATAACTCCACTCAGGGGAGTAGTAAACTGCACATTTGGAGCCATTGAGGGAGAATGTATCGTACCCGCATTGTCCCCGCCTTCTGACGGCCACATGAAGGATTTAAAGAACCGGCATACATACATCTTAGACGTACGCGCTCGTGATACGCAGGTTGTTGGTTTCATCGCTGGACACTTCAACGCGGTTGCAGCGGCAGGCGGAGTCCTCTAGGCTCAAGTATGCGTGTGGAGAAGCGGATTATCATTCTGGCATCGCTGGCCAATTGCAAGATGCAAGGTGCAAGATACAGCGTACAGAAGTGAGAGATATCCACGTTCAAGTACCTTGACCAGGTGACAGTCTCTCCCTTTATTCGAATAACTGGGCAGTTATCACCCCAAGCTAAGCTGCGAGGGCGGGGAGCCACAGGAGTGAGATTTCTGTCCCCTGGAACGATTACTGCGGTGTTCTTGTGAGCTGGAGATGTCGTGTAGTTTGAGGTTGTGGGGCTACAGAGTATCAAGGTTTACAATGTGACATATCAAACCTTGCACTTCATCGGAATTTCACTCTCCGCGCCAATTATAGAGCGTGGATATATATATCGAAGATTTATAATAACTTTCCCCCTCTCATTTCCAGCAAGTCGTCATCGCGCTAGGGCCCAAACAGATTCATATTCACGGCGAGCACAAGATCTTGAGGATCGCTATTGAAAGCATATTTGAGGAGAGAACGTCGGGAGTTAGGTTCGACTAAGAGCTTTCGTCGCACGGCTCGAAGAACATAGCGGTGATGGCGAATGAGCTTGTATGATTTGACGAGGAGACCCGTGAAATAGACAACCAGAGCGTGAAGTAGTATAGCAATTGAATTCGAGGTGCGATGCCTCATAAAGCCAGGGCTCAAGCCGTGGATATGGGAAGGGAGGCTGTAGGCAGTCTATTCGTGCCACCCTCCCGGCCGCCTGGCGTCGGTGCATGTCTGCGACGACCGTGGGAGCTGTTGCCAAACAACCCGCCACTGTCACTCATGAAACTCATTGTCCCTCCACATAAGACGGTCCCTTTATAACGAACCTAGCCGGTGGGATTGCAACCCGGATCAGAGATCTCTAACTCGCCCTAAATCATATTGGTAAGCACGGCACAGTGGACCACCGCGAGCCTTGTGTGAACGCGTGTTATTGATCCACCCGGCTCGCCCTGCCCGAAGATCGGAATATGACGCGCCTGGAAATGACCAACTGCTAAAGTTTCGACTTGCTTTCCTTGAACCTTTTCACCAGCCAACGTCGAACAGCATGGCGCCACCAGCAACATCAGTCGTATACGAGGGCTCGAAAATCACTGTTCCACGCATCTCTGCATTCTCGCACTGCTTCCCGGCCAGCTTAGATGCAGAAGACAGCTCCCTAGCATATATTGACGCGTCGACGGACACTCAGCTTACGCGACGCGAGCTGAAAGAACAGTCACTACGATTTGCACACAGCCTGCGCAACCTTGCGTCCCTCGGCCACGGGGAGAACCTTACTGAGGATGGTTCATTCATCATCTTTTCCCCTAATCACCTCCTCTTCCCCGTCGTGGTGCTAGCATCGCTTGCATCTGGCGTTCCAATTGCATGCGTTAGTGCTGCTTCTGTGCCCAAAGATCTGGTTCATTGCATCGACGTCACGAAATCCAGCTTCTATGTGGTACATCCCGCACTGCTGCCAGTTCTCGCACAAGCCATGAAACTTCGGGGAGTGAGCCCAAAGGATTACGTCAAGCGCACTCTTGTGCTGTTCCGTATGCCTGATACGCCAAAGGGATATGGCACCGTGGGCGAGCTAATTGAGTCTGGGAAGCCGTCGCCTCCCATGTCATTCGACGGGGAGAAATCGAAACAGGTATGTGCGATATCGATTTTCTGAATTATTCGATGCTGACCCGGGTCTGTTTTTGTGTTTTGCGAAAGTCGAATATATGCTTCTTCTCCTCGGGCACGACAGGTTTACCTAAAGCAGTCGAAATATCGCACTTCAGCATCGTTGCGCAAGCTATATCTGCCTCCGAAATGGACATGTTCCCCAAATCGAAACATAGCATCAAGGCCACACCATTCCCTCTGTTCCACGTCGCTGCTGGTGTGGTAAGCACGCCGTGTTATCTCAAGTTTCTCGTTGAATAAGCATCTGACAACATCTTCATTGCGAATATAGCACTGTATATTCTACACCCTCTCTGTCGCGATGCCGGTCGTGATATGGTCAGCTTTGGGGTTCAACATGGATGCATATCTAGCCGGCCTCGCGAAATATAAAGTCACCGTATGTCATCTTCTTCATCGAGCGCTCTTTTGACCAAGTGAATGAATATGCTTAATCATACAACAACTATAGGTCACTGGAGTTGCCCCGCCAATCTTAGCTGGTCTTGTCGTACATCCTGTTGTACCAAAGACGGATCTATCTCACCTAGAGCGAATGCTCGTTGGCGCGGCGCCGGTGCCACCACACTTGCTGCAAAAGTGCTCGGAGCGTTTAAAACCTCTCACAAGACCAAACTTTGCTATCACTCCGGCATTTGGGATGAGCGAGACTAGTGAGTTCTCCTTTGATAAGATAGAATGAGTTTCCTTCATGGCAAACTTACGATTGATCTATATTGTGAAATTACAGCCAGTATGGTGATTATGGGTGTGGACGCGACCAGACTCGGCAAGTGGGAGACAATAGGGAACCTAAACCCTGGCGTTTCTGCAAGGATCGTCGATCCTGAGACGGGAACTGATGTGAAACAAGGAGAAATTGGCGAACTATGGTTGAAAGGTGACTTTGTGATGAAGTAAGTTGCACATCCATGAGCTTGATTAGTACAATATAACATGCGCTGTTTAGTGGTTATCTTGGCAACCCTCAGGCAACTGTGGAAACGATCACGAAGGATGGCTGGGTCAGGTCTGGTGATGTTGCTCGCTTTGACGAGGACGGGTATGTCTATCTGCTCGATAGAATGAAAGAAATGATCAAATACAATGGGTTCCAAGGTGCGTGGTTCTGCCGTCGTCGATCTAAGTCCACCGCTCTAACACTAATCCTCCTTCTAGTCCCTCCCGCAGAGCTCGAAGCTACTCTTGCTGCCCAGTACGTCTGATCGTTCTGCGCTTTGAAGGTAACTGACGGGGGTTTGCGTTAGTCCTGCTATCGCTGATGCCGGTGTGATTGGTGTGCTGGCGCCTGATGGATTTACGGAGCTCCCAAAGTGCGCGTTCGTTCTTCCCTGAGTCAGAGCGTCTTCTGACGGCGTGTATTTGCGTGCATCACTATAGAGCATATGTTCTGCCTCGTGACCTATCTCAGCTCAAAAGCACCACCCTCCCAAATGAGATTGTCGAGTGGACAAACGCGAGAGTGGCGCGCTATAAACAACTCCGCGGAGGTACGAACAACATAAATTCTCACACGGACCTCAGCTTACTGATTAGTTACGGGTTCTTCTCGCCGCTGCAAACTCTTGCAGGTGTAGTGCTCGTGGGCGCGATCCCTCGCTCGCCCGCCGGGAAGATTCTACGCAAGGATCTGCGTATTCTGGATAAACAAATGGCAGCATCAGCTAAGAGCGTCAACGGCATCAAAGCGAAGCTATAATTGTTCTTCCCTCTCATCTTCCTACGAAGACACAAGGGCTGCGGCCCAACCCTGTTTCCTCTTATTGATACGCCGACTACGGCCTACGTATCTCGACGTTTCGTACCCTAGCTAGCTTTTGCATAATATAGCCTCCCTTCATATTGGCCATGAAGAAAAAGAGAATAACCAGCTGCCAATAGCATGCCACAGTGGCAGACCAGCGGATAGGTGGAGAGCGCAGTATCACAACTTTGCCTTCGGAACGGTTGACGCCTCACCATCATCCAAAAATGATTCCAAAACCCCAGTCCAAACATCCACGTCAAAGTAATCGAACCACGTGTGCCCGAATACATCACTGGGAACCATCCCTCTTTCGTTCCCGATCTGTACGCGCTTCGCATGTGGGATGAATTTGGCGATATAGTCCGACTCTGAGTAAGAAATGATGCGGTCGAGTTTGCCATGGATGCTGAGCACTTTAGTAGTGCGTGGGACGAGGTGTAGAGACGGTCGGTGGTTTGTGGAGCGTACGGCGAGAGCTTGGGCAGCTGGAGCAGTGCAAACACAGATCAGTGAGGGCGGCGACTAGGGCATTTTCAACAATTTGACATACCGATCACCCCGCTAGGTCTGCGTACGATCAGCTGAGGCATCAATCTTTCCAGCAGGGCCTGATTTTTGGGCACTTTCAACCACGCCTCATCGTAGCCAAACTCCTTCGTTTTTCGAGCGACGTCCAGGTTATATGCATGCCTCTCGTCACGAGACATTGTTGATAAATTTGCTGGAGGAGGACTGGTCATCATAGCGACGAAGGCAGGGTCACCTCTTGGAGGTTTTGTTGCGGTGGCTGTCAGGATAGCGTGCGGCACCGAGAATGGGAGGGATGGGGTTATGAGGATCTGCTGAAGAATGAATCCTATAGCGTAAAGAGTCCAGCATTGATGTATAAGGATTGAGTAGGCATGTTCAACGACAAGATGGACACGAACCTCCCATGGAGTGCCCTAGCATGTCAATGGACTTCCATCCCAGAAAGTCGATGAGTGCGACAATATCGGAAGCCATAACGGCGATTGTCAAGTCTTTGGTGACCTGGCCTTTTACGATGGACTCTCCAATATCCCTACACACATCATAGTTAGGTCGAGAGATGAGCCAGCAACCCGAGCGAATGTGAGTTCAACGAACCTGTTATCTATTATGAGAACTTTACGTTCTGTCAGATCACGGAGCTCCGACTTTGATATCATCAAGAGTGGTGGCGTACTTACCTGTCCTCTTCTCACTCAAGGGAACGCTGATGACGTCCCAGTCTTCGTATCTCATGGACATGCCGCTGATGATAAGCAAAGGCCTCACGCCCTTCCATAGATGCTTCTCGCCAAGAATCACATAGCCAAGCTTGGCACCGTCAGGACGATCGAAGAAGTAGACCATATTCGTCTCAGTGAACACTCTCAGGGACGTAGCAAAGTCGGATGAGTTTAGCCGATGGTCGAAAGACGCTATAGATTTCAGAGCAGCTAAGCTTTGCCTTGGGACGAGGGATAGTGGGTGTGAACTCGGGCCTCAGGCGGAGAGAGAGAGTGTGGGGCAAGGCTGGACCGGAGCCGGCACAAAATGGTTCCGCTCTCGCCCATGACGGCGCTTAAATAACCCAATCGACTTGAGATCATGAACTGAGTAGCTTATATCTATCTAACGCCCTTGGTTGATCTATAAATCCTCCCCCATTTAAACCCCGCTCTTGATGAGATCTGCCGCCTTCTCTGCAATGCCATACAGTGTTGCGCTCAGGTGGGCACTGACCTGTAATGGCATGACACTAGCATCCACCACCCTCAAATTACTCGTTCCATACACCCTCAGCTTTCCATCGACGACGCCTCCGAGGGAGCGCGACATCATCGCACATGTCGCGATTGGATGCGAGACGGTACTGAAATTATTGAGGATCCAGGTTTGCCAGTCGCTTGTTGACCCATAGGAAGTATCAGAGGAGTTCCCAGGTACCACAGTGAATCCGGGGCGGGACTCGCCAGTAGACAGATTCCTGGATGAAGCGCAAATTTTCGTTAGAGTTCGCTAGATCCTTGGGCGTGAAAGGAGTCATCGAGATATGGAAATGTACCTAAGGGGGGGAGTCAGATATGCCTGACGGGCCATACGCTCAACCTGAATCTGCATTGTGAGATCAATGTCGGCGGAGAAGAAGTTCACATTTGTCTTTGGAAGAGTGAACGGGTCCGTCGTCTAAAGGTGGAGAGCGCAGAGTAAGCAAACGGAAAGTCAGAGATATCGCGAGATGACGATGAATAGGCACGCGAATCAGGGCTCACAGTAATGCTAACGTTACCCCTAGAGAAGGGGAGTAGATACCATGTCTTTATTTGGATCGTCGGTGTTCCAGTGTCATAGAACATCTCCGCCACAGGCACTAATGACCAAGTGGCGATCCATTCGATGCTTCATCAGAGGAAAGAAGACAACAAAGAAATCTAGCCATACCGCTGTCGTTGATAATAACTCCGGCTTAGATCTGGTAAATCGTCTCAAGCGCTGACGCAGAGATGGCTGAAGTTGACAGCTGGGATGCCCATGTTGGAATGGAGGACTGAATGTGGGAAACAACTGATGATGAATTGGAACCGAAAAGCTACACCGGAGAAATAGGTTGGCACAACTCAGATTTGCTCCAAACACTCCGTTTTCGCACACAAAATCCACACTGCGGTAGTGAGCGTACCTGATAAAGATTCGGATAGCCAATTACGTTGCTTGGCCCACTGCCACCCAAGCTGAAGTTCGTCCCAACCGCGCCCGTACTGACGAAGGTCTGTTCCTGTAGGTTGAGCCCAACTTGCGGCAAATCCACGAGGACCGGGATACCAAGCGATGAAAGGATGGATGGTGAGCCAATACCGGAGAGTTGAAGCAGCGCAGGGGACTGTTGACAATAGATGCGAGGGGGAGGTTAGTGTGAGAAGTGATATTCATTCGACAACATAAAAACGCTTACTCCAATAGCACCTGCTGCGACAATCACTTCTTTGGCAACATCCACGCTATAGCTTGATCCGTTAACTGTACCAAACTGTACCTCATTTGCTACCTGTGATTCCATCAAACACGGCAAAAAAAAATGTAATAAGTACATCAACAAGTTCGATCCCATACGAAGACTCACCTGTAAATCAGAATACGTAGTAGTCGATGAGAATAAAATCTGCGTTGCCTGCTGGCCCGTTAAGACGGTCCAGTTAGGCCTCGACTCTTCAACGGGCGTAATATAAGCTTCTGCCGAGGAGCAGCGGTGGTCGCCTGAGTTGGGAATCAGCGTCTGTATTCGGGGACGATAACATGTGGTGAGATATTGCGCCCTCTGGTAATTAGTCTCGCTCGATAGTCATGTAGGTTAGGACTGCTCACATTTGGAGTGAAAGAAACCGAGTTTGGCGTGCCTCCATTGAGGTCTGGAGACAGGGCCAGACCGAGCGTCTCCATCGTTTGGGCAAATGCGGGTTGTTGGGGACCGCCATACATCAAGTCTCTGTATGTAGCCACCAATAAGGTAAGCATTGGCTATCGAGAGGCTACTCTAATATGCTTACGGGAATTTAACTTGGACAGGGCCTGAGGAGTTGTGGTAGGCAGGGACCGAATTGGCGCCAATGGCCTCCTGCGCACTCGTTGGCGGGGTAAATCCCTCGGACTAGATGGACGACCGTTCATTTTTTATGATTATGATCGTAATCGATGAATCATATGACTGAGAAACCATCGCACCTTTTTCATATAAGCAAGCAATCCATCCCAATCCCACCCGAGACCTTGGTCTGCTGGATCGAGCAGCTGAGACCAAGAGTCATACTGTTCTTTCGCTCCACGGGTATAGGTAGCACCGTTAATGGAGCTCGAGCCGCCTAGAGTTTTGCCTCTGCCAAACCACATATGTGGGCAAGCATTAGAAACTTCAAGGACGTGTACGGGCATAATAAAGAGAATCCTACGCGCGGATGGATTTGCCAAAATCAGTAGGATAGGACCAGTCCATAGATGTGTGGAACGCTTTTGTGTATTGATAGATGTCGTATATGAGAGGGTTCGTGCGGTCGTCGTTACCAGCTTCAATGACGAGCACCGTCGTAGCAGGGTCCTCGGATAGGCGATTTGCAACCTGGAAGCAACGAAGAATTCGGCGGTGGCAATTTACGGGGTGGCGACGAGTGCGATAAAAGCAAGGTGAGGCATAATGTAAGTCAGATCACAGTCGATCCCAGTCAACGCACAGTAAGCCCTCCAAGCCCACCACCAACAATCACGTAGTCATATGTCTTCCCTGCCACAACGGACGGGTCGTTTGTGACTAGGGTTCCAGCAATGACCGTAATCGTGACGGAGAGCAAGCCAATGCCAAGAGTATGGCAGCGAGTGCGTCCCATTGTGATCACAAGACAATTTGTCTGCAGAAGTGGAACAGAGGGGTCGATTCCACCACCAGATTGATGAAGAGACTACCAACTTCCATAATATATAGCAAGTTGCGGGACTGGTGATCGCGTAGTAAATGCCCAAGCAGTCGGATGACGCAAAAAGACTAAATGCAGTGGAGCCAGCTGTGTGGATTCTCCCATAGGTCGATAGGGCGAAAATCCCCATCATCACAACTCCTACGGCGAGCCAAGACCATTCACCCTGCAGCATCGGTGTGAATTATGGGCAAGAATTCAATAGTATGATGATCAACGTCTAAACCCCCGCCATTCTCATCGAGATGCGGGATGTGGGTCGCCGCATACTACACAAATCAGACAGATCGGCAGATGAACAACGACCCTGTGGTTGCGATGAGAGAAGCCGTTTGAGAGTGTTTGTACATAAACAAATAAGTTTTCTCCACATAGTGGACCATTCATTTTTGACCAAATATGCCACTTAAGCACTTAGCTCGGGAAAGCGAACACAGTCACGTAAAGGGATGGGCTCCTACCCACCCAGCAGACGCGATTGATCTTGACAAACTCCCCACACTTCCCTCGCCGAGCGAGACCCGAGACTCACGGGTCGTTGTGTCGCGACTTTCTCTGTTTCTCTATATTAGGGACAGAAGTCCATTGATTCTTTCTGGGATCGTAGGCTTCTCACAACTAGATAGGAGCAGCCAAGCACCAGACGCGCAAGAGCACAGCACCCCTTCACAGAATTGGCTTGAATTATTCTATGTCCGCGATATGTGACAAGTTCGAAGCAGTGAGCGAATCTAGCTGTGCGATGCTCCTCAATGTGACTATTCCTAATATAGCTCCTGGAAAATGTTAAGCTGAGGGAAGCTAGCCGCCACCATGATGGGAATCTCGATAGGCTGCTGAGGGTCCAGCACCTGAAATCCTGGTATTCTAGGCACAACGTGGACGCGATACTGTAGCGAGACAGTCAGTTATGGAATGTAGTGTCATGCTAGATCATTCGAGGATATCCTCACCTCAACATCAATCAAAGGGAATTGAAAACTTGGCGTCAAGTCTTGTGGCAAACACAACTCCCCGCTAAGAACCACTGACCGCTCCGCCTCAGAATTTTTAGATGGCTTATCATCAATTGTTACTTCATGCATCGCCCCATGCACCACGATGTCCATAGCTGAGGTGGTCCCATCCGGATTGGATACCACGCTTTGATTTGCTGTGGAAGTGGTGAGATACAACAAACGATGTTGCGCGATGAAAACATCCCATTGGCTCTCCTGAACGTCATAGAGTGTGGTTGGACTGGAGGGTGGTACTGAGACAAACAGGCGGAAAGGGATCGTGCTCCCTACAGGATATCGGAGCGGGTGTGGGATGAGTATCTGGAGGAGATGACAGCCAAAGTTAGCAGCTGATGCCAGCGGACCATCAAAACCATGCTCACTCGAGCCAACAGCGGCGACTCGCATCCATCACTCGTTTTTCCGGGAATTGTGAAAGTAGCTTCATGCCACCTCCCTGGATTAACTGCGTCACGAGGACCCGGGAGGTAATGAATGCTCCCCATTGACAGCCGCGAGAGTGGTATTCGCTGAGCTCTGGAAATATACGAGAAAGGAACCTGTAGGCTAGCGACCACGGACACTGGCTTTGTCAGCAAAATTTGCACGACGCATTACAGGCTGAAAGAACAGAAAATCATGCCTATAATCAGAATGCAAAAAATCCCTCTTTACTGTGATGTCCAGCAGATAATCGATACACGCCTGACCTGCGTACGAAGGCGGGAGAGCATATTGTATCTCGGAGTGTGAGATCGTTTTTGGAAGGGTAAAGCGAAAGGGAAGTGATTGAGGAGGGGAGGAAGACCCACGCGCAGGTGACCACAAGATGAGAGACGGCTCAAGGAAAGTTAGGTCATATTGAAGGCGGCGCAAAAGCGAGCCAATGATGCATGTGGCTCGGCCACGAACCTACAAACAATAAGAGAGTTTTATCAGTAAACGGCTATGAGAAAGACCATCTCATGCTTACGGCGAGCGACACCTCTTTGACGCCAGACTTTTTCAGATCTAAGAGCACACGTCCTTCTAGGGTATCTCCTTCTGCAAATAGCGGCGTGGAATCCGAGTCGGCCGCCATGCTGTTCAGCTCGAGTGATATCGAGGTACCCTTGGCTAGGGACATAGTTGAGAAGATGTGGGTGGTTACCTGCGGCCGCATTGCGTCCTCATAGCTAGGGACGATTTCTCCCCCTCTGATCGTAGGATCATCGTAGTGCGCAATGAGTTCGCTATCATACGTCTAGCAGGCGAAAAAGTCAGAGGGAAATACGACATCATAAGATCAACATCATGGGGCTCACGTCAAAGGAGGTCGTCGATGACGAAGACGAAGATGCAATCGAGGGCGAATTGAACGAGGTGGACATATCTATCGGAGGGTAGCGAAGTGTAGAGGCTCAAGTTCTGCAGCAGAGGCTCACAGGTGAAGGTATTTATAGGCTGCAAGAGAGGACAAACTGACTCAGCGATAAGATCCAACCCAACGGTATCTCGGATCCGTAGGATGAGCTGGAGTCATAGTCTTTCAAGTTACCTCACTCTCAGGCTCTGCAGCTCAGTGCTCTGCACTTGGTAGCACAAGGGGCAACGTCGGAAAAACGAAAGAGTTTTGATTCCAAGCCACCATTCCGAGAATCGACATCGGATCCGCAAAAGCAAGGATCGAATGCTTCCGCAGCTTGGATATGACTAAAAGAATAGGAGCTGCGCGCTAAAAAGAATGGGACGGATGTGTGGACTCATTCTGGGCGCAAGTGCTGTGGAAAGAGCGCGAGAGGGTAATTAGTTTTCGCGATTGAGATTTATTTTAGGTCTCCCTATGACGTCGTAGGGATCTTCCCTTGTTAACCAAGTCGTTGGAATACAGGGATGTCCTTCCTGAACTACGCAGCCCCGTAGTCCACATTGAACTCGCGGCCAATGAGCATCCTCCTAATCTCCTGCGTCCCTGCGCCAACGCAGTACAAACGTGCGTCTCGCAGGATCCGTCCCGTTGGGTAGTCTACCAGTAATCAGGTCCAAACCGTTAGGATTTCTATTAGGACAGTTAGATTCGGGGAGCACTGACCGTTGATGTAGCCATTCCCGCCTAATGACTGCATCGCATCAATGGCGACCTCGACCGCACGATCACTTGAGTAGAGAATGGCGCCCGCACAGTCCTGTCAGATGATAAAAGAGATGGATCCCATTGTGAGTAGCGCACAAGAGAGGTAGCGATTGAAAGCAATACGCACTCTCCGACTAATCTTTCCCTGGTCGCAAGCCCTAGCCACGGCGTAGACATATGCTCTACTGGCACCTAGCTTCGTGTACATGTCCGCAATCTTCCCTATAGCCCGATAGATTGAATCAGCCATAAGCCATATTGATGCGACGGCGGAAATAAACAACAGGAGATGCTATCAGCACATACCTTGCATCAGCTGGAATGTCCCGATCGCCTTGCCGAACTGCTTGCGCTCGTGCACGTACTCGACAGTGATGTCGAATGCATTTTGCATGAGCCTGGTTATAAATGAGGATGGGGGTGTAACCAAATTCAGAATGACTGGACATAAAGGCGTGGAGAATGGAAGAAAACACACCCGAGAGGACCACCACTGAGGACCAGACGTTCAAGGTCAAGTCCACTCATGAGAACTCCGGCTCCTCCATCGACCTTCCCTAGCACGTTCTCTATGAATCATGAAATGCAGGCAGTGAGGGCGAGAAACAGAGGTCGTTAGCCTTCTTGATATTACGGACATGCTGGAAGCAAAGGTATATACCTGCTGGGACCTCGCAATTCTCAAAAACCAATTCGCAGGTATCGCTGCCTCGCATCTGGTAAACAAAGTACGAATTAGCATCGGCCTAGGAACTCAGCAGCGACGATACGCCATCCAGAGCACTGGAGGACTATTGGGCTTACCCCCATTTTGTCGAGTTTCTGATGCGTGGAGAAGCCTGGGAAACCTTTCTCGATGATGAAGGCTGTGATACCCTTCGATTTCTTCTCCGGAGAGGTCTTGGCGTATACAACGAGCGTGTCTGCGACTGGCCCGTTCGTAATCCTGGATTCCATTGTCGTCAACGCCTATTCACCGCGGTCTCAATCAAATCGAAACTTACCAGAACTTGTTACCGTTCAGAATGTACTTGTCACCCTTGCGCTCCGCCTTCAGCTGCATGCTGACGACGTCACTCCCGCTCCCAGGCTCACTCATAGCGAGAGCGCCGACTTTCCGGCCGGCAACCAGATCATGAAGATATTTGGCCTTCTGCTCGGGTGTCCCGTGGCGGTGGATTTGGTTGACGCAAAGGTTCGAGTGAGCGCCATAGGATAACGCGACAGAACCAGAGGCTCGAGAGAGTTCTGAGTAGGATAGAAAGCAAGGATTATGACCTTGGCATATTGAAGAGGCACAAAAATCCAAACCTTCCATGACGATAGTATGCTGGAGGTAGCCAGCATTGATGCCACCATACTCTTCTGAAACCGTAACGCCTAAATGCAACGGGTCAGGTGGTGAGGTTGTTCAGTGAGTGGTCACGAGGGACTGACCTAGTAGCCCCATGTCCCCAAACTTTTGCCATAGGTCCTATAAACGAGTCGTGGATTATTGCTTCAGTCTAACCTCCCATGTGAGTATGACGAGTGAGCAAGCAGTACCATTGGGAACGTATTGGTCTTATCGATCTCAGCTGCCCTCGGTGCAATTTCCTTCTGTGCAAAGGTTTGTACTGCATCTTTGAACTACGCAATCCGATTCATCAATCTACGTTTAGCACATCGCCGGATTGCCCGAGAGCAGCAAAACGCACCTCCAGCTGCTCGTCGGTGAGGCCAGAGAGCTCGTGACCGTAGTTGGTGGTAGCGTACGAACGAAGAGTTAAAGCAGGACGATATGCCAGCCTTGCATGATTGCGAGCTCGGGCGGCAAGACGAAGGCCGAGAGAGGTCATCGTAGATGTTCGTGTGGGGTTTGTTTGTTGCCGCCGAGGGAGCTTTTCTATGCGAATCGTGTTTGGCTTCGTGTCTGGTTGTTGATCCTCTCCTTTGGTGCAAACAAGTGCTTGGGAGTCCCAAATGTCCAGCAAAATGTGTGTATCTCTAAACTAATTCAGACCTACTAAATACTGATTCATACCTAATTGGGTATTAGATTGACGATTGGTCCCGTCCAAGGAGCTTACAGTACACTTGTGACCAAAGTCAAGGCTATTGACGCTAAGCATGGTAAATTCGACATGGTTCTCTGTCTTGGGGACTTCTTTGGGCTAGGAGAAGACAGGGAGCTAGACGATTTGCTTCAAGGAAATGTTGCATGTGCGCTCACCGGTCTCTGTAACCGACCGATTATGGCAAGAATGACTGACGCGACACAACCATAGTCACTATCCCCACATACATCATGCAAGGCCCCCATCCTATACCACAAAAGGTGCTAGAAAAGACAGCGTTGAATGGCGGCGAAATCTGTAGTAATGTCTTCATCCTTGGTGCGTCGTCAGTGTTACCACTTCTAAGTCGCTCGTACTGAACCTTCCGTGCTATCATACTATCACTCTTGATATCTTTCCTGATCATCGGCCCATACCTTGGCACTTCTGAATCGATAATTTCTGCCCACATCAACAGAAAAGTCCGGAATTATTACCACTTCCTCAAAGCTCACGATTGGAACGTTTGGCGGTGTCTTCTCATCCGACTCCTTCTCTTCCTCCTCGTCTCCCGCAGACATGTCCGTCGCCACCTACAACAACTCCAATCTTTCCTCCTTCCTTGCATCTTCCTCTCTTCCCGCCATATCCACTGCTACCACGTCCACCTCATCCCAACCCTCGCTCGCCTCACTGAAGTCTGCAAAGGCGTCCCAGATCGACATCCTCCTTACAAACCAGTGGCCCGTGTCTATCACTAGGCAATCTAAAACCGCTCCTTCTCCCGCCAATATTACCCCGCAATCGACGGCTCCGCCACTCGATGATGTGGTTCGTGCATGTCGGCCGAGGTACCACTTTGCTTGTGCGGGCGGCGAGACGGAGGACACGCCTATCTTCTGGGAGAGAGAGCCTTATGTCTGGGAGAATGATGGAATGGGCGAGCTTGTGTCGAGATTCATTAGTCTAGGATCGCTTGGGGCATCCCTCGATCCGAATGCGAAGAAGCAGCGAGTAAGCAAGCCACTTCGTCTTTCCAAAACCTTACCACTTCTTTGAACTGACAAATGCTCTCTATTCTTTTCTTCTCATCGGGATCGCTCTGTTAAAGTGGTTCTATGCATTCTCAATAACGCCATATAGCGCAGCCGCTGCTGCCGCCATCACAAAGCCGGCAAACGCGACGCCCTCTCCATTCCAATCGAGCGGTGGGTTCCGTGGGGCTAAGCGCTCGACTATGGGGGATCAAGGAGACGGGAGCGAGGCCCCAAACTTCATCTTTGGCGAGGTCAAGTCGAAGAGACCGAGATTAGCTGGTCAGAAAGAGGCCTTCAAGCAAGATGGGAGACCGAATGCAAATGTTGGGGATGGAGAAAAGCCTCCCGAGGGCTACGTCTGCAAAATTTGTCAATCTACGGAGGTCCGTCATTCTGTTGTTTCTCTATTGTCCAAGACACTGACTCGTTCAATTCATTGTCGAAACCACACCCCATTCGTTTTCGTTTCCCTAATTTCCAGCACTTCATCAAAAATTGCCCCGACAACGTCAAGAACGCAAAGGGAGATACAGGGGGCCGCAAACCGCCACCTGGGTATGTGTGTCGGGCATGCGGTAGTGCTGGGCATCTTATCCAGGACTGCCCCACTGCTGCTTCGTCAAGAGGAGGGAGAAATGAAGCGAGAGGGCCAGTAAAAGACCTCACTCGTAAGTTCCTTCAAGCTATGTGTTATCTGAAACTGTCTCTGACCCCCCCATTACTCGGTGCTGACCACCAATAGCCGACGAATGCTGGTTCTGCTTGTCGAACCCAAAACTGACGTGAGCCCTTTCCTTGATACACGCTCCAAAACTCGCCGTCTGACAATTGCGATTTCTCTCACAGGAAACACCTCATCGTCTCCATTGGCACTGAGATTTATGTCACATTACCAAAAGGCCAACTACCCCCAACATCATCCCCTTCACCTACATCGGTTCCAGGCGGTGGCCACGTCCTCCTTATTCCCATCCCTCACTTCCCTACCCTCGCAACTCTCCCACCATCCTCCGCATCCATCCATGCAGAACTTGCTGCCGTGAAGTCTGCCCTCGCCCGATTCTACGCTGCGCACGGTGCTGTGCCCGTATTCTTCGAGCTCGCACGCATGTCGGGCGGCCGCGGTGGGGCAGGCGGGCATGCGCTCGTTCAATGCGTCCCTGTGCCTGAGGAGAAGAAAGGGGAGGTGGAGGGCGCGTTCAAGGCGTATGGAGGTGGGCAGGTTGTGTGGGAGAAGGACCCAGAAGGCGCATTACAGAACATTGAGAAAATGGTGAAAGACGGAGTAGCGGGAGGGTATTTTAGGGCTGACCTGCCAGATGGGAGGATGATGCTGCACCTGCTGAAGCAAGGGCGACCGTTCAATCTGCAATTCGGAAGGTACGTTTCCCGTGCACAGCTTCTGGTGATATGCCATGGGCCTCTTGATTGACCGTTATTGCTGATTAACCCGCCCACCTTGTGTTTAATCACTCATCTTTCCATCGACATAAACATTACAGAGAGGCACTAGCGCAGATGCTTGACGTGGCTGATCGAGCGGACTGGAAGGCATGCTCACAAACAGAAGACGAAGAGAAGCAGGACGCTCAGGCATTCAAGGAAGCGTTCGCAGAGTTCGATCCATCATTACTGTGATTAGGACTAGGTCGTGTCGAAACCAGCAACTAGTTACCCGCGTTGCCTGTCAGTCGCTATGGAACCATAATTACGGATGCTTCGCAGTCAATTAGACCATTCCCCGTCTGTCCCTTGCTTCGCGCTACCTTGAGCCGGCGGCTGCACACTCTGGAGGCACAATCAGAGCCTTTGGATTAACAAACAGCACCCAAGCACGCGACGACGATGCTTGCCATAGTCGGAAGAAGGAATCGCCGGAGCGTAATATAGACCTTATCTAATGTCGGGCGTGGTGCCATCAACAATAACGGAAGCAAAATCCAAAATCGTAGGCGATGGAGACATTCCGCGCATCGTGGCGTATCGGGGCTTGCTGGTTTTTATTGCACATGAGGAACCATTCACTCGATACATTCAATTTGGTTTGCTTCCGTTCGCTGCCCGTCCATTGCCCGCCCATTGTCCGTCCGTTGCCTGACAGTAGCTGACCATTGCCTGTCAAGTCCCACGTTGCCGATTTCTACTGGCCGATATGATTATACTCTGTGTGTGCATTGACGTCGCCAATCATACTTCACCTTGGTCGTGAATCCAAAAAAGCGGGGATGGCACTATCCCGTGCATTCAAAAGCAACCCATCAGCGTGTGCTCGGTTTGACGAAGTTTATCACCTTTTCACAGTGGCTCCAGCCTTCTTATGGGGAGGGGGGGGTTTGTATATGCTGAGACCTCATCTGCGAGGTTGCCCACCCAACTGCTTGAAGCGCCAGCGAAAAGATCATATTCAAATGTCATTTGCTATTCCGCCGTTGCGAATATCAAACAAATAGCTTCGGCAATTCCTTCTGTTTTCTTCTTGGCTGTATTGGGGCTACTCGTGTGCTCTTGGAATCTTGTGATGTCTAGTTTTGCCCCTGACCCCCACCGATATCTCCTCCATAGCTTGCGCAGGAACTCCACTCTGTGTGCTCACACCTATCATGGGTATAACTAGTTCCTCAGGCTCTATGGGCGATTTGGTGCTTAATCAATACAGATGCAGATGTTGGCCCCGCATACACAAACTTTCTTTACAATCACGTCGTGAGGGAGAATAATCTCAACCTCAAGTTTGTGGGTTATCTTCCGTATCATCTTGTATCTTGTCATTATGTTGGAATTACAACTACGGTAATCAGGAATATCGACGAACCAAGCACTTACATACAGCGCATATGGTGTGGGAGGCTTCACTGCTTGGTACGCCATTTGTTGGGATCTCTGGTACCCCATCGGCTCACCAAGCTTCCGCATAACTACCATCCGTAGTGGATGGGATCCTCCAGTCCCAAGGATTCGGGAGAATGAAAGGATGGGCCAAGAATGAGGCAGCCAAGCGGTATATCATCGCTAATGGGTTTCAGATGGCCCCTGAGTCCTAGGATTCAGGATCAGACTGCGTCACCCCATCTTGATCTATAACTGATTCGATTCTCTCAGAGCTACAATCGTCCAAATTTGTTACTCTCAACTCTCTTCTCACCCCCTTTCTGCTGCATTATGTCAATATCGAATCCCCGCCACATAATTGCCTCATTGTAGTTCAATTTGTATGCCATTACAACTTCGCTAGTGGACTGTTATTACTCTTGCTGGACGCTGTTGGTTGCTTGTCCAGAGCACGCAAGTCCTTACGCAATATCTTCCCGGCAGGTGAGCGGGGGATCGTCTTTACAAGCACGATTCCTGCGAATGATAAGCGATGATAAAAGAAACGATCAACTTGAGCCAACTGATGTCCTTCATTTGGTTAGAAAAGATCATTTAACCCGTACCTCCGCGAAGCTGCTTATGTCGTGCCACCCTTGCGCTTACCCACTCAGCAATTTCGTTTGGAAGTGTGGTACTCTTGAGTTCTGAGAGGTCGCGAGGTAAGACGTAGGCCCTGAGAGATTAGAGTAAGATATGTACGATTAGTCGAATCGAAATCGGAGGTAATGGTGTATGAAACGTGCTTCGGGAGCTCCGTGAATCCATCAGGCGCCAGCACACCAATCACCCCTGCATCAGCAATAGCAGGACTAACAAATATATTGTCAGTGTCTTCCGAGAGGTCGAAATCATCAACATACTGGGCAGCAAGGACGGCTTCAAGCTCTGCAGGAGGCACTGTGCAAGGAATCAGTGGGTCGATCCTGTCACGAACGCTTGGAAAATGAGCAATGCACCTTGGAATCCGTTGTATTTGATCATTTCCTTTAGCCGATCTAGTATGTAAATGTAACCGTCCTCGTCAATCCGCCCGACATCTCCAGACTGGAGCCACCCATCGTTTGTCATCGTTTCCACTGTTGCTCGAGAGTTGCCTAGATACCCGCTGGCACACGCAAGATATAAGCTCTTGCAGAGGCAGGCAACCAACGACTCACTTCATTATGCAATCTCCCTTTAGCCAAAGTTCTCCAATTTCTCCCGCCTTGACATCACAACCCTTTTCGATGTCGACTATCCTCGCCGAAACGCCAGGATTGAGGGTCCCTACCGTCTCCAATTTGCCAGTTTCAATGGCGGTCATACTCATACTTATCATGCTACCTATATTAGTCGTGGAGGAGAGAGTATCGAACGTAATCAGCCATCATGATAATAGCACCTCAGAGAGGACGAGCTCACAAGTCTCACTCATCCCAAAGGCAGGACATAGCGCGAAGTTTTGACTTGCTAGGGGTTTGAGGCGGTCGGAGCACTTTTTTAACAGGTGTGGTGGCACGGGTGCTGCACCAGAAATCATGCGCTCGAGGCGGGAGAGATTTGTTGTAGCTACGGCAGGATGCACGACAAGAGCGGCTACGATGGGCGGGGCGACCGCAGTAGCCTGGTATTGTCGGGAGAAACGACGATTTCATTCATTACGTCGATGATGAGCAATTCTGAAGAGGACATACCGAAACTTTGTACTTCGCAAGGCCACCAAGATATGCTTCCATATTAAACCCGATGGCTGACCAAATAACGACAGGGATTGCATCAGAAAGCGGGTAGAATGCACAGTGCTATCACAGAATCGAGGGATTGACGAATTGTCAGATAGTTCTCGTCACATTTTGAAGTTACTGTGAGAGAGCAGAGTCTCATGCTTACTATCCCAGCCGCAACATGGAAGAAGGGGAATGGCGTGGACATAATACAAGACTCAGATTTGCGAAACATATCCATCCTGTGAGCAGACACCGACTGAGCAACGATGTTGAAGTGCGATATCTCCACCGCTTTGGGTAAACCTGTAGTGCCCGATGAGAAAAACCAGATATTCGACTTCGTCGGATACGAAAAAAGCATGCAATCAGTGCGGTTCCAAGGCGGAAAACAAATAGTAACATACCGTCTTCGCCTTCTCCCCATCGAATGACATTGGAGACGACAGCTTTCCAGACTCGATGAGCTCGCTGACGGTACCATACTCCTTCGGCGTGTCGGGTGTAGAGAATAGCACAACAGTACGCTTGACGTAATCGCTTGGCCCCACACCTCGAAGCTCCATGGCTTGTACAAAGACCGGTAGTAGCGCAGGGTGAACGACGTAGAAACTGGCTTTGGTCACGTCGATGCAGTGGACAAGATCCTTGGGTACGGAAGCTGCGCTGGCGCATGCAATTGGAACACCAGATGCGAGAGATGCAAGCGTCACTATAGGGTATAGAAGATGGTTGGGAGAAAAGATGAGGAAAGAGCTGTTCTCGGTAAGATCTTCTCCATGGCTGAGGGAGGACAAGGTGCGCAAGCTGTAGGCGAGCTTGAGAGCCTTGTCTTTCACTTCGCCTCGCGTCAACTGAGTGTCAGTCGAGGCATCAATGAACGCGGGGGAGTTATCCTTTGCGTCCAAGCCGGCTGGGAAGCAGTATGAGAATGCAGAGACGCGTGGGACGGTAATTTTCAAGCCCTCATAGACGACTGATGACGCTGCTTGTGCCATGCTACTCGATCTTGGATAGGGAGAACGCGGGGAAGCTGGTCAGGATCATAGGAGGGCCAAAGCAGTTATATCCCGATGCTGCTGCTAGGAGAAAGGCTACCGATAGACATGGGGGCGCAGAACGGCCCTCGGTGTCCGAGCCAGTATTGTGGGCGCCAAAGGTTCGTAGAGCACATTTGCGAGGTTCAAAACAAAGCGGGACCAGGATGGCTCCGAGGTTCGACGATCAAAGCAATTAACCCACTGACAGCAAATTAAATAGCATGATAATTTCGAAGCCTTTACGTCTAAGGAGGCCGTGGAACAGCATCCGCATCTCCTGAAGCGTAATGGTGGCAATATAGCTGAGTGGCGCTCGATGGTTATTCCGCACTGGGCCAAATGGTGTGGTGGTAATGAGCGGTGTTATGGGCGTCAAGAAATGGGAACAAGTGGCCGGAACCTCATGGGCACTGCGATTTTCACTCACAAGACCACTCCATCTCCCAGCGCCCTATATAAGTTGGCCGTGATGTGATCTGACCATAAGCATTCTGAGTCATCGTTTTCAAGTCATTGTCACATCAAAGCCCGGGGACGAAGAAATTGTGCCTCTCCGTATCCTGGACTCGGTGAAATCCCCGATCCCGGGCTCAATATTAATCCCACCCTCTCCATATGGTCTTAGTGAGTTTGGGTTGGTAAGAGATGGACGATATTTCTTTTGGCGGCACCATGGTGGCGTGTCCTTGAATTGAATGTTTTGGGGTGTCGATCGTTTTCGTAATCACAATTTCGCGAGTGGAGCACTAGCGCTCTTTCTCGACGTCGCCAATTGCTTGTCCAGAACACGCAAGTCTTTACGCAGGATCTTCCCGGCAGGTGAGCGGGGGATCGTTTTCACAAGTACAACCCCTATGAGCGGCAAGTGATATGAGAAACAGCCGTCATATGGTCAGAAATGTTAGGAGCATACCTCCGCGAAGCTGCTTCTGTCGTGCCACCCTTGCATTTAGCCACTCAGCAATCTCCTTTGGAAGCGTGGTGCTCTCGAGCAGCGAAAGGTCTCGAGGTAACACATAAGCCCTACAGAACCAGCGTGATACACACACGATTAGCGAGACTCAAAGTCAATGAAGAACAAACACGTACTTTGGAAGCTCAGTGAACCCATCAGGTGCCAGCACACCGATTACGCCTGCATCAGCAATAGCAGGGCTACCACAGATCCTCTGTTAGCAGAATTTGGCAGGTCAGAAACATTGAACATACTGGGCACTAAGAACAGCTTCGAGCTCTGCGGGAGGAACTGTGCAAGTATTCAGTCCGTCAATCTTGGGGTGGTAGGGGGAAGAGCAATAAGAGCACCTTGGAACCCGTTGTATTTGATCATTTCCTTCAGTAGATCGAGCAGATAGATATATCCATCCTCGTCGAAACGACCAACATCCCCAGACTTGACCCATCCATCTTTCGTGATCGTGTCCTCCGTAGCTTTAGGGTTGCCAAGATACCCACTAGCAAGTAGAGGATTGATTCACTCTCAGCAGGTTCCATTCACCAAAATAGAATAAAATCATTGAAATAACTTACTTCATCACGCAGTCTCCCTTGAACCAGACCTCGCCCACACCTCCCTTTTCGACATCGTATCCTTTCTCGATATCGATGATTCTTGCGGATACGCCAGGGATAAGCTGCCCAATAGTGTCCCATTTGCCCACTTTCGCAGCTTCGAGGCCGACGGTCGTAACGCTACCTGTGATTTCCAGAAAAATTTGGATCCATAAGCTCACAGTCATATACGCTGGTCTCCGTGAATGTTAGGAACCCACAGGTCTCGCTCATTCCAAATGCGGGGCACATCGCGAAGCTCGGACTGGCAACCAGCTTGAGGCGGTCAGAAGCCTTTTTCATGAGGTGCGGTGGTATAGGTGCCGCTCCAGCAAGTACACGCTCAAAGTGAGACAGGTCTGTTTTAGGTACGGAGGGATGCGCTGCGAGGGCTGCGACAATGGGTGGGGCAGCTAATGACACCTGATGCTCGTCCAAGTACGAAGCTTGTTAGTTCCACGCAAACATTAGCGAAGTACGACGGGGAAAACATACCGTGACTTTGTATTTAGCAAGACCTGCAAGATATGCTTCCACATTGAACCCTAGAGCGGACCAAATGACAACGGGGATCGCATCAGACAGTGGGAACAGTGCGAAGTGCTGTTGAAAGGGAATGATGATCAATTTAAGTCAAGTGAAGTCATTATCCAAAGCTTTGATACAGAATAAGGCGGGACTTACCATTCCAGCTGCAATATGGAAGAGCGGGAGTGGGGTGCACGCGATGCACGATTCAGTTTTGTGGAACATGTCCATTGCAGAAGCAGACACGGCTTGCGTAACGATGTTGAAGTGCGATATCTCTACCGCTTTGGGTAAACCTGTCGTGCCCGAGGAGAAGAAGAAAATATTCGACTTTTTCGTCACAAAACACGCGAAAACCCTCCGTCAGCAAAGCCTCACTTGAAAAACGGACATTGCACAAACCTTCTTCGATCTCTCCCCATCGAAAGGCATGGGAGGCATCGGTTTCCCGGCCTCGATAAGCTCGCTTACAGAGCCATACTCCTTTGGTGTGTCAGGCATACGGAACAGCACGACGGTGCGCTTGACGTAATCTTTTGGGCTCACACCCTGAAGCTTCATGGCCTCGGCGAAGATAGGTAGCACTGCGGGATGGACGATATAAAAGCTGGCTTTCGTAAGGTTGATGCAATGAACGAGGTCCTTGGGCACGGACGATGCACTGATGCACGCGACTGGGACACCAGACGCGAGCGATGCAAGTGTAACAACAGGGAAGAGAAGATGATTAGGAGACAGAATCATGAAAGAGTCATGCTCAGTAAGGTTATCTCCATGACCGAGGGCTGCGAGGTTGCGCAAGCTATGAGCAAGTCGGAGCGCTTTTTCTTTCAGCTCGCCGCGCGTTATATGAGTGTCAGTCGTAGCATCGATGAAAGCGGGGGAGCTATCTTTAGCGTTTAGGCTCGCCGGGAAGCAGTGCGAGAACGCAGAGATGCGGGGAACACTGATTTTCGAGCCCTCGTAGATGAGTTTCGGCGCCGTCATGATGGTGCTTGAGGTTGAGAATGGTGGGATCGGGAGAATCTAGATATATTTCCAAGAGGGGAGACACCCTTTTGAGGGTTTCATCTTATAGCCCTCGGGCATGGCCAGAACGAAGCCGAGAAGATATTTTTGTTGCACCACCGTCGCTTGTGGGGTCAATAATGCGCCCGTGCAGAAACAGGTTCAGGCGCCCACATTAGGCTGGCATTAGAGTACTGGACTGCCGCCGGAATCGTTTTGATGCTGCGTTCACAGCTTAATAAGGCCATGAGTGAGCAGTTGTGAAACCGAATGCACATCGGCTCGATGTCAACAACTAAACACCCCTTCCAATCCTTTCGCCTCCATCGAGAGACATCGTTCAAATCCGTTTATAATGGCATTGACCGAGGCCCCTTATTCGGTTGGTGCTTAGGTCCATTTTTCTAGGATTCATAGTTGTGAACTGTTGGTTCAAATAAGGTAGGACAACACACGAGCAGCCGCTCTTCTGTGGGGAGCGGATCGGACGAATCTGCTGGTGCTAAGGGGAAGAAGCCATGATGAGGTCATAGATGCACCTAGCGCCCTTGCATATCTCATTCCTATTAATGCTCAAGTAGTGAACGATGGCCAAAGTTGGTCCTCGCGCATCAGGATTACGGAGTCGACTATAGTCGATCATCTTCTGCGCTGCAATACGTTGGACGATCACTAAAGTAGTAACTATCGGCAAATCGATAGAAATTATTAGCACCTACGGTTGATTCTGCATATCCTAGATATCCTCGCAAATCAAAAACATGAGATGAATAATAGTTTCTTCGCGATCGAGGGTCATCTTGGCATATAGGATGAAGCGGCCCATTTGTAGGAAAGGAGGGGCAGGAATCTTGTCAATAGATCCAGTAGTGTACAGAACTATTGTAGGTGGACTACAGGAAGCGAGCTCTGTCCTCTAAGGATGGAGAGTAGATGGAATTGACCAGCAGCCCTTTGCTGATAAGATTGGCTGACCAGGGCTGCTATGGACAGTCACTACCTCCCCATGTGATGAGATGCAGCTCCTTAATGCCGGTCACGATCTCCTTGAGCCAGGAGTACGAAAGAGGAGATGGCACTATTTGGCCCTATTGACATCGACGCGTGACGACACAGCACACTCCCCCTCCGGCGTTAGAGGTCCTTTTTTTCTCATTAGCATCGATTGAATGCTCCGATTGTTTGGCTCGCCTCGTGCTCGCCATCTCGTCCATCTCCATCCACCTACTCGCAGGATAATCACCACCCCACCAAGGAACTATTATCCAACTCGTTCACGTTTCCTGGCCACAACAGCAATGTCACTACCAAACTGGGACTCATGGACGAGTGATGAGTCTGATAAATTATTCCTGACAGTGGACCCAACAACCCCAGGCACATCGCACCCCGCACCTTCCGTGTACACCCCGCCCATCGTGCAATCGCCAAACGATAAACGGTCCTACCGCATTGTGAAACTACACAATGACCTCCAGGCGATTCTTGTCTCGGACCCGGAGACGGACAAGGCTGCCGCGAGCTTGAGCGTCGGCGTGGGTCATCTCAGCGATCCCGATGAACGTCCTGGCCTCGCTCACTTTTGCGAGCACTTGCTGTTCATGGTGCGTACTGCTTTTCATTGGTGGCACTGCGGGGTTGTTGCTGACGCGTCGCGATCTCGGCTTCTGGAATCTTCTTTCTCTCTCGTGGCGATGTGGGATGATTGTGCCACACAAACAAATGTCGATCATCATCACCTGTCCATCACTGGTAGGGTACCGAACAATACCCCAAAGAAAACGAGTATGGCGAGGTGAGTGGCCATCAGCAGCTTGTTCGACACTGTCAACCTTACTCACATCCACATTCCTTTTGCCTCCCCCCCTTAACTGTACTCGTCCCACTAATAGTACGTCGAGTCCAACGGCGGACGCACAAACGCCTACACCGCGACCAACAACACAAACTACTACTTCTCCGTCTCCTCCCCCGCCCTGTACGGCGCCCTCCAGCGCTTCTCATCCTTCTTCCACTCCCCACTCTTCTCGCCCTCATGCACCGTGCGCGAGCTCCAAGCAGTCGACTCGGAGAACAAGAAGAACCAGCAGAGCGATCTCTGGCGCATCTTCCAGCTCGACAAGGGGCTCAGTCAGGATGGCGCCCGATGGAGCAAGTTTGGGAGTGGGAACTGGGTCAGCTTGATGCATACTGATGGGCCCAAGGTCAAGGAGAACGGGAACGGTGCTGCTGCTGAGGCGAAAGCGGAGGAAGAGGGAGGCGATGATGGTGGAGCAGAGGGTCGAGAGGTTCGCGCGATCTTGCTGGACTGGTATGCCAAGCATTATTCGGCGAACCGCATGACGCTCGCTGTGTATGGCCAAGGTTTGTTTGCCTCGTCCATCGACTATTCTGCTTTCATTTTGCTTACCCCGCCCCCTTTCGCCCTCAGAGTCACTCGATGATCTCACCAAGATGGTCACGGAGCTGTTCTCCCCAATCCCTAATCGTGGTCTCACCCCCATGTACGATGAGACGACGCCAGTCCCACCCCTGAACTCTCCGTGGGGCGCAGCGCAGGAAGGGGTACGTCCTGTCTGATACATCGCGTGGGTTGTGAAGCTATCCTAATACCACCGTCCCATCTCTTCCATATGCGTAGTCCACCGTGTTCGCCAAGACTGTGATGGACCTTCGGGCCCTCGAGATGAGATGGGTCATCCCTTCACAGATATTCCGATACAAACAACAAGTGCGTGTCGTCTCTCCATTCTGCATGCGCAGTGGACCCTACTCACTCTTCCTTTGCCATCTGGAATTCTTCTCTCTCAGCCCCTCCGCGTCCTTACTCATCTGATTGGCCACGAAAGCGCTGGGTCCATTGCGTCTATCTTGAAGAAGAAAGGCTGGATCACCGAGCTCACCACGTCTCGCTCGTCGGGCGATATCGATAATGGGTTTGATTTCATTCGTGTGGGGACGATGCTCACTCCCGAGGGTTTAGGTGCGTCGCTTTTCTGCCTGATTCTTCCTGTGTTACTAATCCGGGGCCCATCACTTTGACAGAAAACTACGCCTCGATTGTCGAGACCGTCCACGCATACATCTCCCTCCTCCAAACCTCCCTATCCTCTTCCTCCCCGACGCCCTTCTCCCCATACCACTTCACCGAACTGCACACCGTCGCAGGCACATCCTTCCGCTTCGCCGAGAAATCGCCCGCAGAAGGGTACGTCACCTCGCTCTCAGAGCAGCTCGCCAAGCCCCTTGCGCGCGCAGACGTCCTGTCCGCCAACACGCTCATGTACGGCGAGTGGGACGACGAGGCGCGTAAGCAGGTCTTGGACGTTGTGAGTGGGTATCTGGGACGGGAGCGCGCGCGGGTGAGTCTGATGACGCGGGGCGAGGCGGAGTGGGCGCGCGTTAAAGTGGAGGGCAAGCCGTTCTTCGCTAATGGAAAGGAAGAAGAGGAGGGGGTGTGGGAGAAGGAAAAGTGGTATGGGACGCAGTATGTTGTCAAGAGGGTTGATACGCGCGTGGATGGAAAGGTCCTTGAGGGATTGGGCCTTCCAGCCCCGAATGCGTTCATCCCGAAGAACTTTGAGGTGGAAAAGAGGGAAGTGAAGGAGGTGCGTTTCGGCACTTTTGCCTCAAACTCGTTCTGCTGCTGCCCTGTCCCTTCACGACAAGCTTATTCTGATGCTTTGCTCTTTTTTCTTACCTTCCCTCGTTGTTCGTTGGCTCGATTTCACTTCTTGCAGGTTCTCAAGCGCCCACTCAAGATTCGCGAGTCTAGTTTGTCGACTCTGTGGTACAAGAAGGATGATCAGTTCTGGGTCCCCAAGGCCTCCTTCACACTCTTCATTCGCAGGTACGTCCCGTCTCACCTTGCCCCGTCTAAACCAAACACCATATGCTCATTCATCATTCAGCCCTCTCGCTTCCATCACTCCGAGAAATGCCGTTCTCACCCGTCTCTTCACTGAGCTCCTCGCCGACGCCCTCACCGAACGGACATATGACGCTGACCTCGCTGGGCTGACACACCATATTGGCTCGAACATGCGCGGTCTATCAGTCTCTGTGGGTGGATACTCGGACAAGTTGAGCGTGTTGCTCGAGACGCTCTTGCGCGAGATGAAGAGCTTTGTCGTTAAGGACAGAGAAGGCCGATTTGGTGTTTATAAAGAGCAGGTTAGTGTTTAGTTGTGTCTCGTTCTGTGAGGCTCTGATGACTGATATCGCCCGCTCACAGTTGCGCCAAGAGTGGGAGAATGCTCTGCTGGAACAGCCGGCGTACCTCTCGGAGATCAGGACGGCACAGCTGATCCGTGAGCGTGCGTGGAGTGAGCAGGAGAAGATTGACGAGTTGGCCAGTGCGTAGCGACTATCTTCTCGATTTGCGGGACCCACTCTTGGCGTCGTCGCTGACGTTTCGCATCCCCTTGCTCCTTGATGTTCTATTCTTCAGCGATCACGATGGAGGATCTGCAAAACCACATCACCAACATGCTCTCAAGAACCCACGTGGAGGCATTGATCCATGGTAACGTGGCGAAAGATGTGCGTTTGTTCTCTCCTCGACTCAAAACTTCCAGAGCTGACTCAACTTTGTTACTTAGGATGCGATGCTTGTGATCAAGCAAGTTGAGGAGCTGCTGGGCTCAAAGAGCCTGACTCCTGCCGAGAGGCTGTCAATGCGATGCCACATCCTGCCTCAAGGTACCGTGAACTGATTGCATTATTGTTGAAACAGACCCTCACCCGAAATCGCATCACCTCCCAGGATCCAACCTCGTCTACGACGCCCCAGTGCCAAACAAGGACGACGTCAATTCGTCGCTGACCTACTACTGCCAGATCGGAGACCCGACCGACAAGCACCTTGCAGCGCGCCTCCACCTGCTCGCGCAGATTGCCAAGGAGCCCGCTTTCAACCAGCTGCGCACCAAGGAGCAGCTTGGGTACATGGTCTTCAGCGGGTACTGGTCATTCGTTGGTACTATGGGCTTCAAGATCACTGTACAGAGCGAACGCACGCCAGTTTACCTCGAAACCCGCGTCGATGCGTTTTTGGACACGTTGAAGGGGATCATTGATGGCATGACAGATGAGGAGTTTGAGAAGCAGAAGCAGAGCTTGATTGATCGCAAGTTGACCAAGCTCAAGAATCTACACGAGGAGGCGCAGAGGTTCGTTGGACACATTGATGATGGCTACTTTGACTTCTTGCGACGTGAGTACCCTCATCGGTCTCTTCTTTCAAATTTCGATATTGCCCGCAAGCCGTTTCCTGACGAAACTATCCCGTATTCTCACAGGGGAACACGATGTGGAGATTCTCAAGACGCTCAAGAAGAGCGACGTCCAGTCTCTACTCATGACATACGTGCACCCATCCTCCCCGACGCGCGCAAAGCTCTCCGTCCACCTCTGCTCACAACAAACCCCCTCGCCTCGTGTCTCGCTCGAGGCAGCAAACGTTCTCTTGGGACACTTCAAGGCTGCAGGGATTCCCGTCAAAGAGAAGGAATTCAATGAATCGGCAGCAATGCAGCTCTCTGTTGCAATCCATCAGAAAGCCTGGGTGGACTACTTTGAGAAGGACGATCCTGGTTTCGACAAGAAGATCGCAAAAGAGCTCGTCGACCTCATTGCCAAGGTCGCCAAGCAGTACCCTATGCAAGACGAGGCTTCCAAGGCAGAGGGCGGCGACGTGAAGTTGAGAGAGGGCACAGTGTACATTGAGAGCGTCCCAGCACTCAAGAGGAGACTGTTGCTGGGTCCCGCGGCTATTCCAGTAGAAAATTACTCGGACTTGGCAGGCTCAAAGCTGTAGAGTTACCATACCAGCCTGAGGGTTAATTTTTCTGGGGATTTTTGAGTAGACTAGTGCTAGTAAACACTCTAATCTCTTGCTTGCTACATGGATATAATACTATTTCCCCTTTCTTGCATACAACTCTACCTTGTGGATTTAGTAAAATTGAAAGCGCTGGTGGTCCAAACAGCCGTCAACCGTGTGCCGCCGAAATTCTGGACTGGGTACCAGCCCTCTCTTTTCACCATGTCGTCTACCAAGATACTGGGTACTTCTGCACGTCTACAGTCAGCGACGTCTCTGAGGGCGCGAGTCCTCCCATCAACTCTTCACCGGGCTCTCGCCACTTCTTCTGCCACCAACGCGAGCGCAAATCCTACCACAAGCGCTACTCCCAGTAATGCGGGCCCATTACTGCCCTGGTCTGAATACCTTGCAATCAGACGAGGCAAGAGAAAGTGGGAAATTGTGCGTTTTCACCTACGACACCTCTACTTGATACTATGACTTGAGTAGCTTGGACTAACCTCGCTTCTCTGTCATCATAGGCCACCACGATCCCGACAACCATTACCGCATTCACGACTGGCTTCTCTTATTTCGGCTCCCTCCAGCCGGAGCCGGGGACGTTGATCATGGGCATTGAGCCTATCTGGGTGTACTTGGCTGCCACCATTGCTTGTGCTGGTATGTGTTCCAAGTCCATTGGATGCATTGGCCCGGGCAAAACCACGATTCTAATCTCTATTTTCGCTCTCAATCCTGCTTAGGCGGTGGCTATCTTGTCGGCCCACTAAGTTAGTTCTCGCATTCTCTTCGCCTTGGCGAACCTTTGAACCGTAGCCGACCTCACACACTTATGGCCTTCCATCTACTCGCTTCATTTCTAGTCGGAGGCTCGATATGGAGGATGACACACCGCAAGAAGGTCGCCTTGATCGATGCTCGTGAACGAGAGTTCCATGAGCACATCGTGAAGAACCGCGTGGATCCTTCGAGGCAGAGTGCCACCGTACGTTACCTTTCTCCTTTCTGCGTACCAATGCTCTAATCACCAATTCTAATGCCTCGCTTTCTCCCCCTTTGTTCTGTGTGGCTAGAACCCCGTACCTGATTACTATGGTGCGTCATTCTAGTTCCTATAATTCAATAATGTCCCTGCTTTGTGAGCAAGTCCAACCTATAAACTAACTCTTTCCATTCGCTGCGCATTTTTGTATAGGTGAAAATATTGGCTCCCTAAAGGATTACCGCCAGTGGCTCCGTGATCAATCAAAATATCGGAAGAAGGCGGCTTGGCCTGAAGACGAAGCTTGATGGACAACGTCGACTTTCTGTCAACTTGTTAATAACCATAACTTGATCATAATATGCATCTTATTAAACCCCCTCTCAACAATCTGGCGGGTCCATGATAAGGATGGGACACCTGTCAAAGAGTGGGGTCGCCACTCTGGTCGCTTCGGAAAAATTGGGAAGAATAGCTGCCTAGCTACTTCGACAAAGCAGGTATATGGCAGCAGCAAGAATTTGTCAAGCTTGAACGCTCTCCGCAACGTCTTTATCATCGGCCTTGGCATGATCGGTCTTGGCGGGATCGTGCACGACGTCTGGCTTGCGCACAAGCTTGTTCCTCCCCACCTCCGAATTCTCTACAAACTCGTCGAGCTCCATCAGAGCCTTGATCTTCTCCTGTGACAGGTTCTGACCCAGAATCTGGAAAGCTCGGGTATGAGTACGCTCAATGATGTCAGTAAGCTTCATCGATCCATCCTCGAGCGCCTTGATGAAATCTTCGCGGGTGAGGATGGTGTTTGGCGCAGCAGGTAGTTCGGTGGCTAAAAAAAAAAGCATCCGTGCCGATCAGGAGTCAGTATGTTGATAACGGGTAGCAGAGAGAAAGCCATCAAGGCTACAATGAATAAACGCACCTAACATCTTCTCATCCATAGCAGCGGGCGGCGTTTCAGTGGTGATATTCGCACCATTCAGTCCCAAGATCGCCTGAATCAAGTCGGGATGTGCAGTAATCCAGTCAGCTATGACGATGTTGATGCCGAGTTTGGGGCCCCAGCCGTTGAGCCACTGGATGATCTGAGGGTTGCCAACTCTTGCAACCTCACTCAAGGAATTGAGCGAACCTCTAAACACGCCATCCAAGAGGAGATCTTCGTCAGGAGTCACTTGGCACTGCAAGACAAACGGGATTGGTCCAGTATAAGGAAGCTGGTTATCAAGAAATGTCTTGATGTCAGCAAACTTCGCTTTGCCAGGCCAGGGAGATATGATGGCTGGGCCAGTGATCTCATTTTTTTCGTTGGGCCAGAGAATGTGGTTGTCCCGGACGGAGGCATCATGTGCGTAGAAGACGATAATGCGAGCCGGGGTTGCCCACAGGTTGTGTAACGTAACGTTAGCGTCGAAACCACTACTGCCACCTTGATTGGATCCTGCAGGATTGTAAACTGCAAGAGCATCGGAGAATCTTGACTTGAGGAGGCCAATGAGCGTGTTATGGTCACTTGGTTCCATGTCATAGAAGTGATTGAAATCGAGAATGACAACCTCTCTATCATAACCTGGGATGGACAAGAACGTGGAGAGTTCGCCAAGAAGGTCCCATATCGGCGCCGATACTAGGCCGTGGACGAAGTTCAATGATCCTCCACCCTGGACGCGCAAGTCAAGGTAGCGAACACCCGCCTTCAGCTGGAGGAAGAAATTGTCGGGCTGAGCAATGGACCAAAATGTGATTATCTCCTTAATCATCCCCGGCGGGAAGGGAAGTGCATCGACGAGGGTGACATACCAGGGCAGATCTTTGCCGACTGGAGAGAAGGGGGTGATGGCGTAGGTGCCAGAGTCATGCGACCCAGGAATGGCAATCTGTCGAAGCATCCTGGGCCCTATTGTAGCAGCGCTTCTGGTCATCCAGGGGCCCGATTGTGGAAGAGGAATGGGGACGAGGCCAACAGAATAGCCCCAGATACCAGCGAATACGTGCTCCTTTTCGTTGGGGTCGAGGGCGAGGCGCGTCTCATGTTTCCCAAGGCCAGGCAGGCCGTTTTGGGCCAAGATATTGCCATCCTCGTCCAGGCCGTAAACAAAGCCATTACAACCAAAGTATGTGAATATCTTGCCCGAAACAACATCCGTGATATTGTACCCGCAATCTGGTGTCAAAGCGAGCGAATGGGTAAGGTTGTTTCATGAGAAATCAGTAATCAGTAATCAGGAACGAGAGCAAAGGGCGTACCCGGCAGACTCTTTATATAGATTGTCGAAATGTCAACCGCTTTCACGGCGGCGCCGTACCCATTCACACCAACAAAGAGCACACCACCATCGTCACGAAGGGTCAGACGTGTTACCCCTTTACCTGTGTTGCTCAAGCTGTTCTGATGTAGTTCTTTCCCAGTTGAGGCGTCGAGCATATACAAGTAGCCATTACAGGCAGTATAACAGACTTCTGCATTTCCCAGCACGCTCGTAATGCCATAGCCGCTTCCTGGTAGGCTATTCTCCCATTTCCGACGGAGGTCCGACGCAGCGAGCCCTATAGCTGATCCGTTGATGCCAACGAGTAGTACAAAATTGCCCGACGCGAGGGCAAGGTGGGCTTCATTGGGCTCCCGCCCGGAAAGGGGGTTTCTGTGCTGGACGACGCCGCTGGACACCTTGAAAGAGTAGACATTGCTATTGCAAGCCGCATACCCAGTATCACCCGCCGTGATGATGTTCACTATGCCATAACCGCACCCGGTGAGGCTAGTTTCCCATTTTCGGCTAAGGTTGGCTGAATCAAGGCCAATGATATAGCCATGAGTACCAACGAGCAGCGTAGAGCGGTCGTCGGTGATAGCGAGACGGACTTCATTGTGACCACGACCGGGAAGAGAGTTCTTATGGAGAACTTTTCCTGTTGGGGCGTGCAGCAGGTACACGTAGCCGTTGCAGCCGGCGTACACGTTGAGGCTGACGACAAGGGTGGACGTTACGGCAAACCCGCAATCAGGAAGACTCTGCTCCCAAAAAGATCTGAGAGACATTTAGAAGGTGATATTCCCTGTGAGGGGATCGCTACGATAAACCAAAATCACGATGCCTAGATTCTTATATATGGGCAAGGCTGAAGGGAAGCGAACAGTACAGATACAGACGAGGCCATGGGGACTGAGCGGCCTTACGAGAGGTACTGTCTGTAGGCTCGATAGGCCTGCTGATCATACATATCACGGGTTGTCGGAAAGTGGACTACCTTGGATAGTGGATCTACGGAATCGATAGCCCGTCCGAAATTTTCGCGTACCTGGAACATCTATTTAGGCTCAACATCCATATAATTCTCACTGCCAAGCAAATTTCAGGACCCAAGGAGCAGTTATGTGTGCCTTTGGGTGAAGTCGACGTCAACACCCGGGACCTTTAGCACCTTTAGGAACCTCACACCAAACTGCGACCAGATGAGTGCACGATCATGGGATGGTCTGACCAGTTGTGGACCCAATAGTTCCTACGCTACGATTGATCTTATCGCGTATTTTTGTGGCTGAATTTAAACGTTGCTGGCTGAAATTAGCGAAAACCACTGCTGGTGCTCGGGGTTGACTGTTTGGCTCTATTGATACTCCTCGTCTAGTGCCTCATTTATATCTACTTCATCTCATCCTCTTCGGATTTAGACGAGTAATCCTCACCTTGCCTTTGCCCTTTCCCCCTCACGACCGTAGTCCTCTCTCTCGACTATTGACTCGTAGTCGATACACATATTCGCGTCCTCTTCTGAGCCTAATTGGCGTTGTCGGCGCGTCTCCAGAAACTTGGCTCCCGCCATTATTGCCGCAGATCGCCGGGATGACTGTCACTGATTAAGACGTTTCGGAGAAAGTAGAACGCGTCCTGAGACCCGGTCACTTGATCCAGCGAAGCAACGCGTTTTCTAGCCAGCACCACGAGCCAGAAGCCAAAGCGCGCATGTTCCTTGAGTAGCTGTCGTTCGGAAAGCGATGTAGGGCGACTGGATGCTACTGCTCTGGTTTTGTTCTGAACGACAATAACCTCACTCATACACCATCCTTGGAGGCGCGGTTGTCAACACCACTCCCGTCCACATGGGCTTCAGTCCGGGACCCGACGCCGTAGCTTTTTTGCATCACCTCGCTTGTCCATCCCCTCGTCCTTATACGACCGCTCTCGCTTCGGCGGCCCTTCCAGTGACGCCTGCCAACACAGCAACTAATTCGCAAAACCCCTTTCTTCGACTCACTCCACCCTCCTCGCCCAAAGACCAAGGTCGAAGATCACTACTCTCATCCCTCGATCACGCCCGACTCAAATCTAACCTCCCCAATGATACATTCGGAGTCCAATTGGGCACTATTGGTCAAGCCGTAAATACTTGAGGCTTTCCTTCCCAGTCTAGGTATCAAGGACAATTTAAGGCAAATACAAATAACACTCCCCACTCCCTAAATGTTTGAAAAGCCAAGATCCCGAAGGTCAGAAGATCTTCAAGGCGTGGCTAAAGCGCAACCACGCCTCAGTTCATAGCGTTCGCGATTTCTATGAAACTTATGAAGACAAGATCAACGGAGCGATACCAGCATTATCTATCCCTCCGAAATACTACCACCAATGGCTCTGCGATGAATGGGAACATCTCCGACGCCATTAAGACCGACGACGCTCTGCAGTAGCCTTCCATACAAATCGATCGTGAACCAACTTGGTGGCGGACCATGCACCCCAATGATGGAAAAGCGAAGCCTCAGTGTACGTCCTGTCTTGATCTCTTCTAAAGACCGAGTCACTTCGTGTTGACGGTCCAGACGATCAAGGTCTATCTGGCAACGCTATCATAGGCGTTTGGCCCTTGAGCTGGCGCACCCAAGTACACAGTCATCCCCCGCCTAACAAAAATTCTCATGCATTATTCAACACCACGCTACCTTCTCGTTCTCAAACAGAGCCACCTCTTCCCGAATCACTGCTTTTGGCCGCCGCGCTCCCCCCTCTCCAACTTGTCCCTAAAACCTCCATATGGCCTTGCCGAACTGCTACAGCGAACTACAATTATGATAGGCGACGTTATGTTCACTTAAAATGCCCTCCGCTTGGCCTGCTCACTCGCGTGCTCGTTTTTTTCTTTAAAAAAAATCTCATTGAGGCGAGTTGCTGTCCAACTTCCTTCCTCGCTTCATGATGCACGCCTGCGGTCACATTCAACTGTCACTCGCAAGCAAGTATGGGGCGATTTACTTGTCAGGGTCGACAGTCCATGGGAGAAAGCCGCTCGGGGGATGCTGTCAATTTCGTAGCGTTTCATGAGGCACGAGGGGGACTTCAAGGTGGAAAATCATGCTGAGAATCCTATTAACTGCTCAGAGGAAGTACGAAGGTCCAGAAAAGCGAAGAACGGGAACGCAAATGATTCGTCGCTTGTCACCAGATCCAAAGCATCGCAACTTACCCCCAAGTCCTCATTTGGCTCCTCGTGACATTCCTCTGAGGTCAAAATATGGCTTGAATGTGGAGACATATGAAAAACCCTTCCATCCTACCAGCGTGTGATCCGGCCATGCTGTCACCCACTAGTTCTATCCTGGCACCTCCAAACCTTCCCCTGTATGGTAAGTAATCCCTAGGACTTTCCTCATTGCCTAAATCAGCACTAGCTACCTCGGATTACCACTCGCTCTGCGCTCATACGTGTACCCAGCCAGTGAGAAATGGAACACTAATTATGCAGGTCCATCGCTTAGAACACATTTATGCCGCGGTCCTCGAAGCCCGTAGTCCCTCGGTCAAATACATTTCGGTCATTTGTTAGTGTGTCCCACCAGCAAATAGAAAGGGAGTCTCCGTGGTGCCGGCGGCATAAAGCATTTGCCATGCATATACGTGCCTGGTTTCAGCTGCGGTACCAATAAGGGGTTTGACCTCGAGCATGGCTCCCACAAAATCGGGGCTCGGACTACTTTATTAATGTGAGCGTCCATCAAGGACAGTGAAATCCCGCAACTTCGAGATCATTGCCAAAATCGGTGCCGGTGGTCCTCAATCGCAGCCTCGTGTACCGGCTTCGGTAGCTGAGCATAATTCAATGGGAAGTAATAATCGAGGGCAATTAAGGGTGCCGTACACCGCCGCTGACCGACCACAAATGCATCATTGAATACCATACATAGAATACCGAACAAGTACTAGGACTATGGCGCTCATCGTACATGTACCTGTACAGGGAGTATTCGGTAGGAAAGAACAAATGGCTACAGACAACATTGCTCGAGCACATTGAAGTTGATCCTACACGCGAGGGGTAACAGTGGTTGAAAGGCATTCGACAGGAAGAGGTTTTAAGTCCGAGGTCGTGGCAGAGGAAGGATTTTCCAGTGATGTTACAAATGAGAGAAGAAAGGAGAGGAAGGCTAACGAGGGTGATAAAACCAGCTGACGATAAACCAGTCAGAACCCAAACCCAGAACACTTTGCACCAGAAGAAAGATGATGATGGGAAGAGAAGGCAAGAGCGTCGTCGCGCCGCGTGAATTATCGAGCGATCGTTATTGTTTCATTTACTCGATCACTGTTTCGGAAGTGGAAGTGACGAGGACGACGCCCGGGCGAGGCTTCGGGATGGAGACAGATCCACCCTTCTTGACGCCGCCCTGTGATGGATTAGCGACCCGCGTAGCAGGCGCAGATCTCGACGAGATGTGGGCCGGGGCGGGGATCGACACCCTCCTGGGACGATCAAACTCGCCCGCAGCAGTGGTACCGGAGAGTGGGCTCATTGCACGTGGAGGAGACGGTCCCTGAGGAGCGAAACTCGTTGCTGGGTCCCATGGCGAGGCAGGAAGACGTTCCGTGTCGAGGTCAACATCAGCATCAACCAGATCGCAATCACAGGGCTCGCCAACGTGGTGAGAGTGGTGGTGGAATTGTCTGTTGTACTGGTTGGCAGGTGGCGTTGGAGGGTATTTCATGTCATCGGTTGTTGACGAGACGGTAAAATTCAAGCCAGCAGATTTGATGTCCGCGTCGTTTCGAGATCGCAGCTCCACAGAGTGGAGTGTACCACCATTGTGACCAAGATCGAGCGTGCCGCCCAATTGATGTGGGTGGGGAGGACGAGGGTGAGTGCCGCTGAGCCCACTGATGTGCTTCGGGTTGCCACCGCCGCCAGTGGGGAAACTGCTCGTATCTTCTCCGTTTGCGCCCCATGCACGGTCAGTCCGGCTTTTGGCAAGCTTCTTCAGACGCGTCTCCGTGACATAATCGAGTACGAGAGCGTTGATCAGGACCTAATAGCGACCGCAGAAGCGTAAGTGGTCAATCTCCGCGCCGAAGCATGCCAAAACTTTGATGGAGGCTTACATCAGTCCCGCAACAGGCCAAGCAGACCCAGCCGAGCTGCTTGCCGTGCATCACAGTGAGGATCGCAATATTGGCCGCGGAGGTGGTCAAGGCAGCAAACGAGGCGCTGGATAAAAGGTGGAGCAGGTGATTCAGTATTCAGAAGCAATTAATAAGACCGAGAATCGCAATTAGCGTTCGAGACTTACAGGAGCGTTCGCACCGTGAGACGACGGAGAGCATTGCTCATCATTCCTTTCCTGAACCGAAGAGGCCACACGAAAAGCGTGGTCAAAAAGATTCTACAAGCGGGGAGATGCAATTGAAGACAAAGGGAATCAGTAGCGGCAACGTGTAATCAAGAAACACATCCAGTCATTTGTAAAGGGATTGAACATACGTGAGATATCTGCAGAGAGCGGAAGGAGCGGCAGCAATAATTGAGTTGGTGAATCAATATAAAAGAGTGAGAACTTGGACTGACGCATCGTAGGCCAGTAGTGGAATGGTACCATCCGGGCCAATGCCAATCACGCATACTCCATCTTGGCTACGGAAGTGGGCAATTCGATAGATGATCATGAGGATCAAAATCACTGGGTAGCCGAGTACGCTTTATGTTTTTGGAACATCAGTTGTTATGTGGGAGTCCACGGTAATGAGATGAGCGCCGTACCTGAGGATAGCCATGAGATACACATGGTTCTTCAGACGCTTTGACAGGTTGCTCCGCCACTCAGGCGTTACGTGAGATCTCGCTGGTTGGGGGGGCTGACGAGCCTCGAGAGCACTCAGTGATGCTTTGCTGGCAGCGATGTTTGACCAGACCAGCCAGACTCGCTCAGACAGGAAAATGTAGATGAGGACCTGTTGAGATAGAGAAATGTAGTATCAGGGTCTCGACTTAAGAGCATGAGGCCTTGGGAGGCTGGGTCCGATCTCTTGTACATGAATGATGCAACATACCTTCGTAGCCGCATACAGAAAGATGCAAGCGAAGATCCCAAGACTACACGAGGTTCCATTGTACTCAAGTCCGACGCCATGGACAAGAATACCGGTGCCCATGACGAAGGCCAGGGAGAAGGCAAAGACTAGAATGATTGCGAGACGAGCGAGAGTGAGACGCCTCCAGCCCCGCAGGGTACCGAGGTCCTCAAAAGCGACGCGGCGAGCGAGGCAAACGGAAAGGATGGCAGTTCCGACAAAGTGGACGACGGCGCTGAGCGATCGCATCCCCACATTGGGGAAAATCATGGTCTTGTTGCTGTTGCTCATAGTGGCTGCTTCCTCGGTGGGCCGTCGAAGGAATGAAGGGGGGAACTTAGGATAGTGATGCTGAGGCCAGGGCGTCACCCACGACCGGGGAAAATTGCTCGTATTCTCGGAGCATCTCAGCCTGAGTATAAGACTGAGTGACGAAGCCGATCGTGACGGTCACGGCCGAGCACATTTCAAATCTCCCGCTCTGTTCGAGGACAAAGTTGGGAAACGTTGTGATGTTTACTTCTACCGAGTCTGATTTGCCGAAGATGGTAACACTTTATGCCTAACACATAATCGAGGTTAACCTCGGCGCCCAGAAACTTTACTCAATATCTGAGTACACACTAAGATTATGGTGCCTTGAAGTAGCCGCATCCGCTTGTTCCTGTTACAGAAATGCCTCAATATGGGTTGACAGTTGATGCGATCGCAACAAGCACGGGGCATCAGGCATCAGCACTGGCTCAGCGGATGGGCTGAAGGGGAGGGGAGCTCGGACTTCGACGTCAGAGACAAGCATGCCTCGTGCATTCGCGATCGGCGCCCTCTCACAGTGCGGCAAGAAGCAACACGCGGCATAAGATCTCACGCGCACGATATAAGCGAACGGGCAGCGTCCATACCGACCTGGCAACCCCCGCTCAAGCAATCTTCAACCGCCACCGCGGAGGACTGACAAGATGAAGTCTATACAGTAGAGTCAAAGGTGGTTGGAGATGTGTAACCGACGTTCTGCTGTTTCGATGGATCATTCCCAAGCAACGGACCGCATATTGTGATCAACGCAGAAGGAATTGCAACGTATGCGCTGTAGGGGATTCACCAGCTAGTCAATGAGCCCGGCCTAATTGTCACAACCTTTGCGTTGTGGCGCCTGCACGTGGGGGAACGTGGTTTCCACACAAAGTGGGGTCGACAGTGGAGCACGAGGTACCGGCAGGTACGGCTTACGGCACGATGGCCATGGATAACTGAGGAGCGCACCTGGGACCAGATTTATATTGCTGATGTCTGCGCAGATATAGTAGCGGGCCACGGGCTGGCTCAGCCCGGAGGGAAGCTTAAAGGTGCGGGCCGAGATGAACGGATCCGTCTAACGGGAGTGCCTTTCCGCAGCTCTCTTTACGACACCTGATAGCCATTGTATTCCAAGATCGGGAGACTTTCAGGATTCAGTGTCTTCGATCTTCAGAGAGAAAGGGTTGAGGTTCACCCTCGATCGACGCTCCCTCAGGTACCGTTCCAAACGATGGGACACGCCCCTGCAGTGGAAGATGAGATACCTGGCTGAGCTTCTGAGTCATTAACAAAAAGTTCGTTTGTATCCCAGAAGCAGCAGCGGTCGTTGCGCCGGATCGACGAAGCATCGCAGATATGACTCGATCAAGAAGCAAGATGTTTCGGAAGTATTCTGCATGATTATCAGTCAAATCAAATGGAGGGCGATGCATTCGCGCGGCCGACAACAGATTGGTTGCGCGTTGTGGGGATGCGCGACACCGTGATATTAGAACTTTGGAGGCTTGTCCGACAGCTTGACCCCCAAAATCAACTGGCTCCAGCAATCAAGGAGCTAGCTCCAATCCTTCGGCTGATTGGTTTCTCCTTGATGGGGTCACGCTTAAAATCAAAGGATTGACACATCTTAAATGCGGCCCGTATGAAAAGAGAAAGGATGAGCGTCGGAAGCGCAGTGATCGGCCATATTATTGCAGAGCTACATTTTAGACAGTCGAACCCTGGCTCCAGCTCATCCAAGTGATGATCGATAGGTGATAGGTGTATTTGGCGTTGATTTTCGAGCATGACATGGGGCTGTTTGAGTGCGGGAAGTAAGGGAAGACAAGTTGGACAAGTCGGAGATACAATTTGAGGTGAAGATTTTCGCCGATGGATAGTCGGTCAAAGAATTATATTGAAGAGGTGATATCCACAAATGTCCATCGCAGAACACCGTGCTGGAACTGAGGGTAAGTTGCGCAGAGCCATAAAAATACCCATGCGTAACCTATAATCCGCCCCAGTCGAGCCAAGGCAGGAGGATACTCTTCCCTCGAGCCCTCGGACCTGCCCAAAGTCCATGCAGCCCTGATTGCATCAATGATATGGTCCTCGAGCATGATCCCCACAGCGTGGCTAAAGAAGAACTGCGGGCTGAATAGACCCTCTAGCGATGATTTTGTTGGTACATTACTAGAGTCCATGTGGGATAGAGGCGTGTTCCTACGAAGGGCGACGTCTCCCCACATGTGAACAAGGGTGGAGAGCGCAAAGGCTGAATATAGCTTCAGGTATTTGGAAGCGAAGGTATGAGGCTTAGCTCCAAAGAGCCTGGCGACAGAGTTTCCGGCGAACTCAAAGGGCTATTCATCCATAGAGGGAAGAACCTCAGGGGTAAGTCAATTTGACTTTGGCGGGAGTATATTAGCCTGAATCTGCATACCTTCCGGAGCACCTGATGCCATGAGCGACTGGAGTTAGAAGCGGAAAATATTTCTTTGAGATCACTAGCACTCTATTCAGATACAAGCCTACTTACCCCCATGCCCGACGAAGGGTATACGCATCCGTAACGGCGCCGAACATGTCCGGCCAGTCCTCGGGCTCAGATACCCGCAAACCAACGGCCAGACAAGCCAGCAGACATTGCCCCACATTAAGCAAGTTCCAAGCGAATACCACCCCACATGTTGTTAGCGCCGCTCTTTGTAGAACGGTGGGAGAGGATGTGGTCGCTGCCTCAAGAACAAACTGAGAATGTGCTGGAGCAATCCCGATGGAGACCAGGATCAGAAGACCCTTAACGGCGCTTATGAAACGGCTCCGGCAGAAGCTTCCAATGGAAGAAGATAGAGACTGGGGAAGCGGAGTGATATTGGCTGCCTGAGCGTTGGTACCGATTCCGCGAGGATTAAGCATGAGCCAGTTCGTCCACCAGACGCGAGAGTAGAAACTGAGGGCACTGCTAGAAAGATATAGCCTTCCGCTTTCTGCCTTCCTTTTCCTCCGCGAATTATGGGCTGCTGGCCTTCCCCAAGTAATGGAAATTCGAGGATCGCCTGTTGCAACGAGGAGCTGCAAAGCTACCATGACAAAATTAACGATGCCACAAGCTTCGGTATAAGCCAAGCCTCCTTTCATCCCAGGCTCATAAATGAGGACGGTCATGTTCCAAGTCTCCAATGCGAGGATAACGAAGAATACAAGCAATCTCTGTGGCCGAGTGGTTGGAGCGACAAGAGCCACTGTGCACATCTGCGGTGAGACAAGTTTCAAGAGAGCTTTCATTAAGCAGTCGTGAAAGCCGTATGGCGGCTAGTGTAAAATTCTTAAGCAATAGTGGCCACTGATGAGAACCGGGTTGGAAGTCTCAACTTATGGCAATCGTTTCACGATGAGGTCTCGGAAGCAATAATGCACAACAACCGAAAGCCATCATTGCGTGCTCCAGTCCCAATATAGTCTTTGCAGTACCCACCGCCCTTTTGCAGGGAGTTTAATTAGGCTCTCAAATTTTGTTGTGACTACATCAGATGTATCATTACTTATTTCGACCACCACTAAATAACTTGAGCAGTAAAATCTCAGCTTGATCGAGTCTGCGTGCAAAATCTTTATTGGAACTAGCACAGTCAAGTCCGCTACTGCGTTCAATAGATTTAGTGCTGGAACATCTCAGTTCGCCGATAAGACTCTAGCAGGTATGTCTTCGTCGCTGACCATTGGTGGGAAATGTGTAGTTGGAACTGATTATGAGTACAATATGAAAAGGTTCCAGGCAAGAGAAGACAATTAATTCGTTCCAAGCCATTGGAATGCGCGGATGAGGAGTGAGATTTTCCGCAGTGATGACTTGGTCTCAGAATTACATTGAAGAAGTGAGATCCATAAATGACCATCGCAGGACACCGTTCTGAACTTGAGGGTACGTAGCACAGAGCCACATAAACACCCATGTGTAACCTACAATCCTTCCAAATCGAACCACAGCAGGGGGAAGTATCCCCCTTTCGCTCTCGTCTTTGCCCCAGTTCCATATTAGGGGGATTGCATCGATAATATGATCTTCGAGCATGATGCCCACAGCCTGGCTCATGAAGAACTGAGGGCTGAATAGACCCTCTAGAGATAGTGTGGTCGTTTTATTCCCAGAGCCCACTTTGAATGGAAGTAGATTCCTCTGAAGGGCAATGTCGCCCCCCACGTGGACAAGCGTGGAGAGAGCAAAGGCCGAGTATAGTTTGAGGTATTTAGAAGCAAAGGTATGCGGCTTTGCTCCAACAAATGCGGCGACAAAGTTTCCAGCAAACTCAAAAGGCTATTTATTTCAATGAAAGGGAGGCTTATTGGTCAGATGCTTTGACTTTGGTGGGAAGTCTCAGCATGAATGCACATACCTTCCGTAGTACCTGATGCCACGAGCGACTATGAGTCGAGGACCAGAAAAATGACGCCTTTGAGTTAATCAGCGCAGTAGTGAGACATATCATTACTCACCCCCATGCTCGACGGAGTGTGTACGCATCGCTAACCGCACCAAGCAAGTCTGGCCAGTCCTCGGGCTCAGATACTCGCAGGCCGACTGCAACGCACGCCAGGGGGCAGTGAGTGGCATTAAGGATGTTCCAGGAGCCCACTACCCCGCATACTGTCAGTGCCACTCTCTGTAGGATAGTGGGAGAGGATGTCATCACCGCTTCAAGAGCGAATCGGAAATGTGATGGGGCAGTTGCAATGCAGAGCAGGATAACCAGACCCTTAGCTGCACTCACGACACGGGATCGGCAGAAGCTTCCAACAGAAGATAAATATGGGGGAAGCGGAGTGACATTGGCCGCTTGAACATTCGTGCCAATTCTGCGAGGATTGAGCATGAGCCAGTTTGCCCACCAGAGGCGAGAATAGAAACTAAGATTATTGCCGGAGAGAGATATCGTCTCCCATTCCTCATTATGTTTACCGCGGGAATCCTCGGCACGCCGGGTTCGCCAAGTAATGGATGCTCGAGGACTGTCCGTTGCAACAAACAGCTGCAAGCCTATCATGATAAAATTAAGGATGCCACAGGCTTCGGTATAAGCCCAAAATCCTTTGATTCTAGGCTCGTTAATGAGAATGATGAGGTTCCATGTCTCCATAGCGAGGATAACGAAGAATATGAGCAATCTCTGAGGCCGAGTGGTTGGAGCCACAAGAGCCGCTACACATAGCAGTGGCGAGAAAAGGTTAAGGAAGGCCTTCATCAAGCGCGAATGATATTCGTGTGGCTCCTAGTGTAGAATTCCACAACACTAGTGGTCACTGCCTGGGTGCGGCTTGTAGGCCCGAAGATGGGGCTTTATAAGGAGTTCTTAGAAGGAATAAAGTACAGTGGCTAAATCTGTTACCCCCGAATCGGGAGAGACGCCAAGACCGCGCAGGATGGGGATGTGAGTTGTCTATTGCCAGACGAGCAGTGGAGGTGACCAGGATGGCACCTGAAGTCGCACGAAGTCAGACGGAACTGACAACAGGAGGTGGAAAATGTCGTGTTGGTCCGACGGGAGAACTCTGATCTACGAAGTCTCGAGGGATTATATGCAGGACGAGAGCTTCGGAGCCACAGCCATCCACACCCTCGAGCGAGCCGAGATTAAGGGACGGGACAACAGCCCGTCACATGGAGCCAGTGTTAGTCAGGCGAGCGTCAGCCCCCCGTCAGACTTGACGCTCTTTGACCACATAGACTCGAGAAATGGCAGGTGACATTCCTTGACGCGTGACCCCGTTTGACACGGGCGCGCGTCAAACCAACACAGCTTGGCAGGCCCGTCAGTGACGAGCTGACTTGACGTCACACAAAACTGCCTGGAGGTCCCACATCCCAATGCAGCGTTTGTAGGATCTCGTTGTCTCTCTAGAAGGCGGTCGATTAGATCCCCAATCTTTATCAGGACTACATCAATGTACCTTATCATTTGTCCTGGCGCAAATAACTCCACGTCGACAGGAAAATCAGAGCCTGAGGCGAGATGAAAAAGATTTACCAAGGCCAGCACAATCTAACTGTATTACAACGAACAGGAGCAGGAATGCAGTACCTCAATCTGCTAACTATGCTTAAGCAGCCACCTCCTCATCGCTAACCTCCACTTTTATTCCGCTCTTCCACACTAACCCGTCGCCTTTGTAAGCCTCTCTCATAGTATTGGCGCTCAGCCTGAAGAACTCTCTCGCCCGCTCAGTCACTGCCGTCTGCATGGGGAATGGATGCGGAACGCCCTTTGCTGTCCAGCTTCTGACCCATGTGCACTCCCCTTCTTTGCCCTGCTCAACCAAAGCCGCATTGGATGCTGCTAATTTATTGGCATATGCAATGCCTTCGCTGTGCAGGACGTCAATCTCCGCTGCAGCGATGAGGGTGGGTGGCAGTCCGACGAAATCGGGGTGCAGTAATGGTGACAGTTCGGGGTTGCTCAGGAATGATGCAGAAGGGATTGGATCAGGGAGGAAGTACCTGATAGATGGCATTGAATGATCGAGAGAATCACGAAGGAAAGGGAGAAATTAAACGCACTTGTAGAACCAAGACATTCTCGCGCTATCAGAAAGTCATCACGATCAGTCGCTATCAGAAGGTAGACAACTGACCACAAACTTACTGGCTCAGGAAAGGCGCATAGTAGTTCGTCTTCCACGATGTATGCGGTGAGTCTAGTTGCACCAAACTCATGAGTACTCAAATCTCCTCGCTCTCTCCGATCTATAGTAAATTCATGGCTGCTTACCAGGAGAAGGCTCCAGATCAAGCCCGATGGACGTTGCGTCCGTCACAGGGATGACCATCAAGCACAGCCTAATGCACTTCGCCACCCCTCGATCCCTCGCACGTTGGGCAATAAACGCAGCAATATGCCCTCCTGCCGAGAACCCACCAATGCTGATCCTCTCCCCATCAACCTTAAGCTCCTCGTCGGCCGCATGTGTGCGCACATAGTCGAACGCGGCCCAGCAGTCTTCGAGGGGAGTGGGGAAGCGGTATTCAGGCGCGACGCGGTAGTCGACGTCGACAATGACGGCACCAGTTCGATCGACCATGTTGCGAATGAAGGAATCATCGTCTCCTGCGCGCCCGATAACCCAGCCTCCACCGTGGAAGTTGATGTGCACGGGTGGGAGCTTTGAGGTGTCTTTCTGTTCCTTTGGACGGTAGATACGAAGGAGGATCTGCTCGTCACCAGAAACAGGAACTGGATAGTAAGAAGAGAAAAGGAGTGAGACATTGATGATATGTTGAGGGAGGAAGTATGACTCACTCTTGATCTCGGAAATCGAGCCGACTTCTGGGCCCCTCTCAACGCCAAAGCCAGCAATCACGGGATTCGCGCGATATTCCTCGACAGTCATATGATGCGCGAGCCGCTTTCCAACTATCGTCCCATCCATCGTCGATACATCAGGGCCGAGATGGGAGGGGTAAGGGTGTGTATAATAATCGCATATAGTGAGCCGACAATATCCAAATGAGTGAGTCAAATCAACAGCGGTGGTGGTGGCATCGATCGAGAATGCAGAATCATGAAACTCACCAATGTTGGCGTTGTAAGCAGCAACGTACTCGGGAGTCATTTTGCTCTCGAATTCAGGGAGCAGTGCATTGAGATTGGGATCGACGACATTGGGATCGGACAACGTTTGCGAATGGGCCATGATGATCGTCGCTTCTTAGGTTAGTTATCGACAAGATGAAGATATGAGGATGGGGAGGACAAGGGGTAGAACGCTCGATGAGAGGAGAGGGCTTAAAACGAGAGTGACCTAAATATTAGTCTCTTTTGACACACACGAAATATATAGAAGGTCAGCCGTCGGTCGGAAATTCCGCCGAGGAATTCTGCTCAAACATACAGAAAACGAGGAAATTGACCATTACCTGGCATCCTTCTGGCCACATGATGATTTAGAAAGTCGTAGAAGGTCAGAAGATCCCATGACGCTAGGAAAGTCAGAGCACATCGCGCAACAAAGCGTGCAGCGAGAAATGTGTTTGCCCTTGTGATGACCACACCCTGGATGCCGATCGGCCGAGCCAAGCTTCTCCCATTCGAATCCCCTCAGTAGATCACGAATGCATCACAACCAACCCCTCCTTTTATGATTATGCTTGCGATGAATTTCCATTTGTATTCCAATAACGATGGGGTCACGAGATCAACAAGTAACAGAAGAATAAGTTAAAAAAACAGCTGTTGGCCCCGCGCAAAGATCACCAACCCTCTTTCTTCTGGGTTAAGGTGGACGGGTAGGTGAGCTCGCTGCAGCGCGCAAATCATGTATGTATCTACTGTATGCAGGACTGAGAAGTAGAAGGGGAGAGGAGACAGGCGGCGTAGAGGAAATAAGGACAAGGAGAGGGGTGAGGTGAGAGCGGATAGGACGAGGGGATAACTCGAGAGCGGTGTGACATGGAAAGAGACGAAGTGAGCGAGGAGGGAGATTCACAATAGCACGCGCGATGGTGTGCTTTGCGCGTGCAGTGTAGAGGGTACGACGATAATGTAAAGAGGAGTTCTCCTCCTGAAAGAGTATAGTGTGTGTATTGAGGGGTTCGTGTAAAAGTCAAGCATGTGGAAGATTGATGAAGCATGAATGGTGTTGAGTGGCATGAAGGTGGGCTGAATAGTCCGTGCTGAGATGGATGAAGAAATATGAGGTGAAAGTAGGGCCGATGGGAAGGGTCGAAGGTGGAGTAGATAGTATCTCAGGTGGGAGAGGCCATCTATCCAGTCAGAGCAGGCTATGATGCATCCAGTCCAGGGAACGTCGACTGAACCGGGCTTCTCGACCGTGACCTCGACCTCACTCCCTGAGGCGCACTATTCCTCCACGACGAGGGAGCTAGGATGCCACAAATCAGCACCTTGTACCACGCGAAGTAGCAAAAAAATCCACTAACCATTCGAAACACCACTATCGCGATCACGGTCTCCAATAGACGAACTACCCTCACTTGCAGTAGGACTATCGAGCCCATCTTGCCCCCACGGCCTTCTCGGCAAGGGCAACTCCTCATCATACTCTCCCGGCCCACTCGTAGGCGACATCAACATCGGCTCGGGCATCTGCTGTGGAGCTGGGATCTGTGGCGGATGAGGGATGGGCTCGCGAACAGGCGACGAAGGCCTCGACGAGCGTGAATTCGCGCGGGACCTCCTGCCCACCGAGACAATACTGCTCGCCCGCTTCTTCGTTGTCGTCTGCGGTTGTTCCGCAACATCAAGCTCAGTAGAAGCTAAGCGCGGCGGAGGCTGATGATGTCCCGCCAGGACATCCGCCCACGCATCCGTAGCAGGCGCAACAGACGCAACGCTCAGCCTACTCGTGCTCCTCCTCAAGCTCGTCGACGAGCCCGGCCCGGACCCAGGGTTCTGATACATCATCTGAGGAGAATAGCTGTTATTTCCATTATACCCTCCTGGTCCTCCGTACACTTGAGGCGCGAGGGGAGCAGGCAGCACAATCTCCACGCCCGCACGAATATGCGGGAGATGCGGAGCGCCTCGACCGCGCAGACTCGTCACAGACATCGGACCTCCACCTCCTGCTCCACTGCTAATACTATAGCTCGACATGGGGCGCGACATGGACGCATGCGCTGATAACGCAGACGTCGAGCGAGGAGGCTGCTGCCCATATCCTGAAATACGACGGTCATAGTTCCCAGGCCCAGGTACTGGGCCCGGCGCGGGAACGGGGCCGACTTGGGGGACGGGGAACGAGGGAGGCGTGCTTGCGCCTGACAAGGACGATCGCGAATTCGAATTGGACGAGTGCGATTGCAGGGACGATGGCGACTTTACGTGCGTGGGTGACATCATGCGTTGAGGAACAGCAGGACCCGAGTTGGCACTATTTCCATTAGCATAGGCCAGCTCCGAGCCCGCTCCATTATTCTGGTCATGACTGGGCCTGGGGTTAGGATAGGGAGCAGGAGTAACAGTGGGAGAATACTGGTTCTCGAGTCGCGATGGGGACGGGGACGTCGCGGCAGCTCGGGGCGGAAGCTCCTCGTCACCGCGTAAATTAGCTGTAGGTGAACGGGTAGCCGCCGCCAAGTTGATTTCGCTTTCGGTGACGAACGGGTCACCGCTCGCGTTTGAATGGTTCAGCAAGTGCTGTTGCGAGTTGCCGCTGAGAGGCAGCATAGGTGAGGACCGCCCACCAGCCAACGTCGGAGCGGACGGATTGAATGATACCCATGAGACTGGACGCCCTTCCTTGGGGAACGCGGGAGGCGTGTCGAGTGCGGAGGTAGGGGTGGCAGGTTGATCCGCATAGTCGTCCGAAGAAGATGGTTTTTCGTTCATCAATCCGCCTGTACGAACAGGGTTCAGGGTAGCGGCTCTCCCGCGACGCGACGAGGACGAGGTCGAATTTCGAGAGCCAGACATAAAGGCGCGAGCGCGTGAAGCCAAGCTCGGCGGTGGTTCCAGGTCTCCTCTGTCAGCTGTGCCCATCTCTAATGCAGTTGACGGGCGTCCGTAAATGGACTGAACAAGGGCTGCAGAGCGCGGATCGCGTGGGGGCAGGCGCTGTCCATCCCCATTGTCGCGACGGGCCGCTAATCGGGCACGCCATCGCCGGAATTCAAAAATGAGAGCGATGAGGACGATGAGGCCGCCTACGACAGCAGCAATAATGGCGCCAGTAGGGACGCCCTTGGAGGGTGCATCGGTGTACACAATGGAACTCACAGTGGGCGAGTGATTGACATAGATGGTCTTGGACGACGTATGGCTGGCTACGACCTTGGCCTTGGAAACGGTGGAAGACTTGGAGGTAGAGGAGGGTTTGGATGTGTTGGATGCCGGCTTGGAGGCGGAGACTGGAGTTGAGGCCTTGGACGTCGGACTAACTGCTGCACCCTTTACGCTCGCTGGCGACGAGGCGGGCTTGGCAGCATATTCCCCTGCATGCATCACCACGTTTGACGCTGTGCTGGACGGTGAACTCGTTGCATCTGAACTCGAGGTCAGCGAGGACGTAAGAGACTCTGACATTCAAATTCGGTTCCAGACTAAGCGCTCGAGACGAAAGAGAGAGTGGAGAGTTACGCCAAGAGAGTGTTTGGCGAGACGCAGGGCCCTTTGACCCGGGCCAGTGGTGGTAGGAGATCTCTAAAAGAGAGTGGGGGGGTTTGGCAAAAAAGAGTGACAAGAAGGCGGTGACGGAAGAGAATGAGAGTGAAAGAACGATGGGAAATGGCTTGGCAAGGGCCCTGTCACTCCGTCCCCGGGCGTTCGTTATTTGGATCGTCACACCTTCCCAGCGGTCTCACCCCCCTCTGCGCACACCTTGGCATCTTTTGTCAACGTAGAGTCAAATTGTTGAAAAAATATAGTCCCACTTGTCAACCCTCTCAGTCGAGTGTCCCATCAGCCTTCGTCCAAATGAGACCGAAAACAATCAATGCCACTGCTACTACTATACATACAACCAAGGCGCTTCCCCGGCGGGCCGAAAACGGCTTCCGATCGACATAGGAACAAGGAACATGAACAGTTCGACACTCTAATGCCCCCATTGATCGGCCTCGACGATCACAACAACACCGTTTCTCCTTCCTTCCCTTTGTGTCTGCACCATCCTGAGGTGAAATGTCATCCTAAAAAAAGATTAGCCCCTAACACTCCACCAGCACGTCAAAAAAAGGTCGGCAGTGTCAAAGCAACTCCCCACGGGATCTGTTGCCACCACGTTCGTTAATGATCTCACCATCTCACATGGGGATGAGCGTCCCGAAATCCAATCCCGCGGCGTCCTCCATAATCGCTCCAAGCATTCAGACGAAGAACACATATCTCATCTCCAATTCAATGAGAGCTGCTATCTGTCTATCGTGTGCGTGTGGCGGTTCCATAAATCGCGCTTATCAACTTGTGCTGTGCGAATTGGCGATGTGTTTGTATTTGATAACTGTCAAAGCAAAAATAGAGGATATATCAAACAAGCTGATCAGTGAAATGACTCTCGCAGCATCACATATACCTCATACGCTATGCTGTACCCTACGTGATATTTCTTCCAGCCTCAATACCTTTTTGGTGGTCTTTCGAGCACGTCCAGCTGGCTGATGCGGGTTGGCATCACCGAGGCCGGAGAGACGCGGTCATAGGAATAGAATACACATGGACCCTTGAATAGGCGGCGACGAGAACCAGCCTTTCGCAAATGAAAAGACTAGTCTGCACTAACAATCTTGATTAAATGCGGGGATCATGAGTAGCGGTTCCTCCAAGTGAATGCGAATTTCGAGCCTGATGAGCATAACATTATATACGAATCTACTCCACACTTAGTCTTGAACGCTTGGGGCTCCTTGACATTGCCCAAACCTGGAGAATTCAATCAGGTCAGATCTATCTCCTCGTTCGCCAGACTACTCAACTAACCTAGAGAGGTTCACTGCCACAAAGTTCAAGCAAATTCCTCCAATGGGCTATACTACGCCCATATTGACGCCTGAAAACGTGTTTGCTCGGGTGTAGTACCACCCGCTGTGCAAACTCACAAAGCTCTGCCTCCCCCTCAAGTTCTTCAGGAATGCTTAATGCCTCGAGATCCTTCCACATTCCGCCATCGTATAGAGTCGGTGAACTCCATCGGGGGTTATCTGTTGCTTTGGCATGCCAACGTCGAACGAAGGACCAGCCTTGCAAATGAGTGTCGGATCCTTGAACACCACTCAAGTTGAGATGGACGAGAGAGGGTAGAGCGGAGATAGCTTCGACTAGTGGCTCAGTCATGTCCCAAGACAGACTGACAAACTTCAAGGTGGGATGGTTACGAAAGAACTTGACGAGACTTGGTTCATTCCTCTCAAATATGCCAGGGTACCCATCGAGTGCGACGACTTGGAGTTTAGGAAAAGAAACCGACTCTAAAGGAAGCGAGAGTAGAGTAGGAAGCAGGGGGTCTTCCCAGAACTCTCTCCGCGGTCGATATGTGAGGTCGAGAGCCACAAGTTCAGGAGCATGCAACATGCCGAACAAAGGGAACTGAAGCTCCCCATAGAAACTGAGCCGTCGGAGAGACGGCATATCCAAGGGTGAAAACGTGATGGGCTCGGGCATAGTCAGGTTAAATGTGTCCCATGTCCATTCTTCCAGCAAGTCGCTGCGGGCTACAACCTCCATAATATTCTGCGGGACGACGGCTCCCGAGAATTCGAGAGCACGGAGCCGTGCTTCAGGAGAAGTCTTGAGATAACAGCCACCTCCCAGGTAGGCAAAATCTAGCCGGAGATCGCGCAAGCCTGGCGACAAACTCAAATTTGCGAATATAGGGGTCGCCTTTGTAGGGTCTTGGCGCAAGACTGAGCTGCACGACATCGAGAGCGATTGTAGATTGGCATTGGGGGTATTATTGATGAGCGTCAGGAACGGACCCATGAACATTGGCTCGCCAGTGATGAAGATGTGCTTGCAGCGCGGAAGCGCACTCTGGACTCCATTCATAATTTCGTCCTCCCAGTCAAGTGCAGCAAGGGGAACCGCAACTGCCAACGAGAGCAATGAACCGCCTGAGCGGGCGAGGCCTCTCACAAACGCATCATTAGAAAACCCTCGACGTCTTCTCGGACCAATCATGATTCCAGTCCACAGAATCTGAGACGAAACAACGACCTGGTGCCATTGTGAACAGACGACCATCAGGGCACAGCGTTCCCGCTCCATCGACTCTATATAGAATTCATTGAACAGATGGGGGGAATCATGACCATGGCTTTGCAGAACTAGGAAAAAGATGCGGATGAGCAGTTCAGGGGCGATGGATACAGCAGGTTTGTCCCAATTGAGTGCCCGACGGGCATTGACGTTATAGTCCTCCATCTAGGTTTTCGCCGTAAGTGGGGGTGGAGGGGATTCGGGGCGTATGGGTAGGGAGCTGGCAGCGGTCACGATACAGGAAACGAGAGCTTTGGATTGACCCGAATTTTCGGAGCCGGATCTCAAGTTTGTCTATCATGACACGTTTTGCTCAAGATGTACTTCAGAGGCATGCAGTCATATAGCTGGCATTGATAGGGGAAGCTCGAAATAGAGCCGTCTCATAATATCGTGCCCATACCGGTGGACCGACACACTGAGCCAAATGAACACCCAAACATAGCCTATCATCCTCCCGAATGCCAGTAAAGCGGGAGGGTACTTCTCCTTCGTATTGGACGACCCTTCTATGTTCATGATCTTCCTAAACCTGCCTGTCCTCCAGGCCCACTCGATCACATCCACAACATGGTCCTCCACCATGATCACCAGTGCTTGGCTCATGAAGAACTGAGGACTGAATAGAGCGTCGAGCGAGAATTTGGCCCAGGGTTTGGAGCGAAGGTTGGGTGGGAGCACGCTCGCATGAACTACAAAGTCACCCCACATGTGCACGAAGGTGGACAGAGCAAACCCGACATAGAGTTTGATGTATTTCGAAGCAAATGTGCGAGGTTTTGCTCCGAAGAAGTGAGC